>PVJS01017338.1:0-36287 GCA_004027185.1 Glis glis
CTCTCTACTTAGTGAGGCCGTCCGCAACTTCATGAGACCCGGTTTCAAAATAAAGTATAAAAAAAATAAGGCCGGGGGCGTAGGGCGGAGGTAGAATGCCCCTGCGTTCAATCCCTGGTACCGCAAAAAAAAAAAAAAAGGAAACCACATCCACCTGAAAACAGTAATGACACTAGTAGCAAAGAGGGCATTTTTAAAAAATTGAGTTGGTTGCAGAATTAATTATTTTATTTAGCTGTGATTGATACCATATAAATTTAGTTTAAAAATGAGAGAGGGAGGGAGGGAGGGGGGAGAGAGGGAGAGAGAGAGAGAAGGAGGAGGAGGAAGAGGAGGAAGAGAGATGTTAAGCTCAAATTCTCCCCTCAACTTGTCTTACAAGACTGCCCCTAATCTGCATTATTTTTAACAATCCTCCTATCAGATACTGCATTAGAGAAACTAACTCAAAGCCTCCTACTATAATTTTGTTATACTCAGAATGATTGATACTGAGTTGTAAAGTGTGATATATGAGGATTCCCTGAAAAAGAAAACATCTGGAATGACAATAATGCTTTTTAGTAATAACATCATGATTTTTTTGATGAAATGTATACAAAGAAGCCTAATATGATGAGATACAAGAATATGAAGTAATTCTAGAATCTATTTTAAATAGATTAAAATGGAGTATAAAATTGCCAATGTGGCAGAGACAATAGCCCTACCACTATCATATAAATGTTGATACATTCAGCAATTTTATATTTATCTTTGCTTATTGATATGTGGCAAATTTGACAGTGTTTCTTGAATTTCCTGCTTGAGATAGGTATTATAGTTAGCTCTACAGCAGAGATAAAAGAGGGGGCTCCAGCTTCTCTTCCCTCACACACTCATTTGTGTATTCATCCAGGCATTCACATATTCTTGCATTCACAACAGACATTTTTGGATTTCTCTTATCTGCGTGATACTCCTCAGTCATAGGGAGATCTTAAGATAATTAACTAAGTCGAGGTTTGCAAGAGTTCATCTCTCTTCTAACTTCTTTACAGGAAGACATGCACCGGTAGATTATGACATTTTAAGGCCCAAGCCTCAATCAATTTCTCAAATAGACATCAGGAAATGTTATAACATAGAAAATGCCTCTTGGAACAGTTCTACCATGGAAAAGGTCCCTGAGAGTAATAGTGTGCCTTTCTTTAGGTCATATGAGCACCTCAAACCAAAGTCACATTGAAGTTGGCCATCACCTACGTGGTTCTCTGAAATTCTTTTCTCAATCCACCAAGAGTCCTGGGTCAGCAATCCTCTTGGCTTCTAGGCTTGTGGTTCAGCTTCCCTTTTTCTACTCTCTTGGACCTAACACTTGGCACCATCTCTTAATTCATTTCATTGCTTCTTTCTTTGATTTCAGTTCAAATTTCACTCTGGCCACTCTCTCCTTCCCTGTCCTACCTGATCTCTAGAACCCCTGACTTCAAGAGCTTCCTCTGTAGACAGTGCCCCAACCAATTCCATGCCTCTAGAAGTAAGAATAAAATAATCAGTACCCTAGTGGAAATATGCTAATTACTAAATAACCCTCATTATATTATAATTGAAATAAATTTATAAGAAAACACCAGACCTTGTGCTTATATCTTTTTCTTTATAATTGATTCTTCAAATTTTAAATTCCCAGAACCATTTTCTAGATTCAACTGAGAAATTCATTTGCTCTCCAAATTTTCTTATTAAGGTATTGAGCATTTATTCTACAATATAAATGATAATTTCTATTTATAAACTGCTATTACTTGGATAGAATCCTGCAGAAGGCTCATCTCAGGAGATTGCATTTTTTATCAAAGATGAGAAAAATCATTGGAAATTTCCAGGTTGTCTAAAGCAGGCTAACTTATCATCATTCATATGCTCTAAATCTAAATGGTACTTTATTAATACTTTCTACATATTAACATGGAAAGTAAAGCCTTTGATTCTTGTGCTTAACATAGATTTAATATCTTATCTGTTCTTAAGGATCTTTGAATTTTATAGTAAAAGAATCAATCAGATAAATAAAACAAAAAAAATATTCCTAGTGACTAAGTTCTGGCAAAAGCCAATTTATTAATAGTTGTGGTTATCAAAAGAATTTAGAAATCAGTTAGAAGTAGGTTTACTTGCAAGTTACATAAAATGCAAAATAATAGTGGTTTATTACACAAAATAGAAGGCTATTTTATTTTTCACATTATAAAGCCCTGAGTGACAGTGCAGGACTGGGTTGTTGGCCTCAGGGTGTCAGGAATTTAGACTTTCCCCATCTTGTCCATTCACTCTTTCAGCAAGGGGTAACAGTTCTCACAATGACCTAAAGGTATAAAATGTCTGCTCCAGCTCTTCCCATTTCATTGGCATTCCACATAGCAGAAGGGAAACAGGACAAGAGGGCTTGCTCATTCCCTCTTTAAAATCTCACATTCTTACTTGCTTTTGATTAGCTAAAACTTAGTCAAATGACCACAACCTGCTACTAGTAAGGCTAGAAAATGTAGTTCTTTCACAGAGCCATTGGAGGCACTGAAATAAATCTCTTCCTTTCCTCTCTCCTTTAATGAAGCAAGGAGAGGAGGAATGGATGCAGGAGCAAGCAACCAGAAGTCTGTGCCCCAATGGATGGTTCTATTATTGCTCTTTTACTAGTGTTTCCCTTCTATTGTTTAATACAAATAGCAAGTATTACATTATAACTTCACAGAAATCAAAGCAGTTTGATTGGAAAGGTTAATTTTGGTCATCAGACCAAGGATCACGTTTGTCTTTATTAAGAAAAACATAATTAGGCATCACTAACAGGCCACTTTTAAGCAAAGTAACAAAAGGCTTCCTGTTTCTGGGTAGAGGCAGCCTTGCACAAGAACACTGGTTTAATGAATCAAGTGGAACCAGACATTAAACCTGTGTAACTGTACACAGGGTCCTGGCAGGAGTCTCACTCTTCAACACTGAGATGGAAATAAAGCAATCATCCTCACCAGTTTGTGTTCATTTAATACTGTCAAATGCTGTCTGCTTCTAGGTTACTGGGTAAGGTAGCACACTGAGGCCACAGTTGTAAATGTGGACTGTGTGGGTGAGAAGCATCTGGTTTTGTTCCGTTCTTCCATCATCTTAGTGTCTCTTTGCTCTTCTTTTTCCATCGTCCATCCCCAGATTCTGTGTTATAATGTTTTATGTATTCTGCTTCCTTTGCATCTCTTCAATGTATCCACTGATCCCCAACCCTATTCTACCTGCCTTGAAATAAAACCAGAGAATCTCAACTGGAAGCTATTTTGCCTCCCTCCCCCATCCACCCACCCAGGGAATATTTTGAAATGCCTGGAGGCATTTTTGACTGTCATGGTTAGGGGATGGAGGAATACTGGTATCTATTGTTAAAGAGCAGAAATGCTACTAAACATCTTACAATGTGCGAAACAGCCACCCAGAGCAAAGAATGACCCAGCCCAAATGTCAATAGTACTGAGGCTGAGAAACACTGTTTAGGGTCTCAATTGCAAGATTTCTACCTGGTCTGCATGTCTCTAAGTCCCTTCCTGTCAAATCTCCCTTATTATATCATCAGAGTGAGCTTTCCAAACACAAATCCAATGGCACAATGATATTCATCTGCTTAAAATCCTAGAGTAATTTTTCATTGCCTTAGGATCAACATCTAACTCTTCAAGTGGAATCCAGGGCACTTAATGGTATCCTTCTACAGATATGGCTATCATTAGAGCCACCTCCACTATCCTATTCTCACCTGGTTTCCCTTAAAATTCTATGTTCTTTTGCCCAGGTTTAGAATGCTCCACCCTTTCTCCCCTCCTTTGCTTAGACTAACTCCCACTGCCAATGCCTCCTTCTATCCAGATCTTTTTAAATATACTTTTATTGGTGCATTGTAGTCTCACATCATAATGTGGTTCAGAGTGATCGGGACATATGTGCACACAGTACTTAGGTAGGTTGCTTTCTTTGGGCTTCCTTAGCGTCTGTCCGTTCTTCCATTATGACATTTTTGATAGAATTCATCTTTTAATTTATTGTCTTTTCAAATGTCTGTCTTCCTGAGCATTCTAAACTATTTTTCATGGTAGGACTGGATTTTATTACATATGCATTTGCCTATAGTGTTCGCCACACCTTTGGACACAATTAATAGTCAACAAATATTATATTGGCTAAGTGAATAAGCAAACCATCCCATAAGTAACTACCACTGGTCATGAGGAGACTAAGGAAGTGTGATAGGTGGAAATGCTCTTCCCCACCAAAACTTGGTCCTAGTCCACTGTTCCCTGTCACTATGAATCCATCAGCTAGAAAAGCCAGAAACCCAGCAACTGTGCTTGATATCACCTCTCCTTCACTGCTAGTCAATCCAGAACCTAACTGATGCATGTTACTGTATAGATATCTCTCATAGCATCTGCTTTTTTTGTCATCCATACTACTATCTGCATCTAGTCCAGTTAAAATTGTTCTTCTCTTCACCTACCACAATAGTCCCTTAACTGGTCTACCTTGATATCACTACTGCACCTTTCTTCTACTTCCCTTCTTCACCTCCTTCCAGTGGCATGTGAAATCCTCCATGGCCTGCACTCCTCCCAGTACTGCCAAATTCACCCTGCCCCACTCTCCTTCCATCCTTCACACTGTAGTTTCTTTAGCACAGACATTTCTCTATATTCTTCCCTCTCCGTGTTGCCTGTTAACTGTGAAGTATTCTTTAGGTCTTAGTTCAAGCTACATTTGCCTAGAACAGTTTTCTCTGCCTCCCACAACTAGGTGGAATCTCCTTAATGTATGTTCTCATAAATCCATGTAGTGCTTCTTTTTTTTTTTTTTTGCGGTACTGGGGATTGAACCCAAGGGCATTCTACCTCCGCGCTACACCCCCGGCCCTATTTTTTATACTTTATTTTGAAACCGGGTCTCACGAAGTTGCGGAGGGCCTCACTAGGTAGAGAGAGAGAGAGACAGGAAGAGAGAGAGAGAGAGAGAGAGCTGAGGCTGGCCGCGAACCCGGATCCTCCGGTCTCCGCCTCCCAAAGTACTGGGATTACAAGCGTGCGCCACCACGCCCGGCCATGTAGTGCTTCTTTATAGCACTTATCACAGTGGCAATTTTACATTTGTTTGTGTGCTTGTTTGATTAATGTCTGTTAAAGGGCCATAAGCTCCAGGAGAGTGGAGATTATGTTTTCTCGTGCCACTAGTGTGAACCTGGCCCAACAAGAGCTAAAGAAAAACATGCTAAGTGAAAGAAGGAAAGAAGGAAGGGAGGAAGACATCTTTTCTTTATTTTGTCTTTTCCACAGTACCTAGTACAATGCCCTATGCATAGATAACTCACAGTGGTTTATTAATGCAAGGTCCATAGGATCTTAATGGTCTGTGCAGATTGGGGTTGGGGAACCACATTTATTCCACTCTTCAGGATATCCACTAAACATGCTGAGCTGTCCACTTTGGAATAGTTCTGATTTATTGAACTAGTTTGAGAATTAGTGCCAGACATCCTAGTGCCAGAACTGAAGTTCTTGCTTTGGTGTCTTGCTCCTGACATATTGCTCATTACATAAATTAACCACTGAAAATTTATATCAACCTTTCAAGAAGTGAATTCATTGTTCCAAAATTGTGGCTGGGAAGATGTAGAGATAGTCTAATGTCCCATTAAGATTCAGAACCATTGTCATTAAATAAGAAAAAAATACTGAAAAGAAAGGTGTATATCGCAGACACAGGGGAATGTGTATGTTGGAGACTGAGCTCCTTGGCTCCAAGGAAATGGGAGAAAATAAATTCTGGGAGTCTCTGTTCTTGAGCTACTGGAGTACATCGGTAGGCCTCTGAGGTCACTACCCAAATATGAAGCTCTAACGTACCTGCAGGCTGCATCCAGAAAATGTTTTCTCTATGTGATAGTCAATCTAGGTTGTCAACTTGACCTGATCATGACACACCCAAGATCATGTGACTTTGGGTGTGTAACAGCAGATTAAACAGAAAGCCCTGCCCTGAATGTAGGCAGCAGGATTCTGATAGGTGACTTAGATAAAAGAGGGAGAGGTAGAGAGTGCGTGACTATTTCCGAAGAAAACACATCTGCTCTCGCCTGATATCGTCGGCCTCCGGCTCATAAAACTGGAACTTCGCCATTTCTCTGAAGAGCTTCTTGATCTTCTGCTCTCGTCTGAGATTTTCGACCTCCAGCCCTTTGAACTGAAACTTCACCATCGTTTCTCCAAAGAGCTTCCTGATCTTCACATCTTGGACTGGGACTGAATTAGTGGTTGCTCCGATCCTAAGACTCCAGCTCTTAGACTGCTCGACCAGCTACTGGTTCCTCTGACTCTCCACATGCAGTCAGAACTTGGGACTACATTGCTTCAAATTGTAAGCCCATCTGATAAATCCCTTTTTCAAATATACTCATTCTGTGAATTCTGTTAATCTAGTGAACCCTGTCCAATACACTCTACAATGTCTAAAACACCATGAAGTGTTGGGAATTGTAAGTTCACAATGGTTTTGAATGCAAGGGTAGTTGAGACTGTGGTAACTAGGTGTGTGTGTGTGTGTGTGTGTGTGTGGTGTTGTGAATTGAATCCAGGGCCTTTTTCATGCTAAGCACATGCTGTACCACTGAGTTATACTCCCAGCCTGGTAGCTAAAATCTGGAGCGTACATTATCACTGCTCTTGAACTGTTTCTTCTGATCCATTTTTCTTATGAGTAGCCTGGGATCACAGACCTGTGTTTCCTTTGTTTTCTGCCTTCTGGTTTAGTTGTTCTGCCATTTTTCACTCTTCTGTTTTAGACAAAAATTCACTGCCCTAGTGTTGATCCTGAAAGTCTTCCTGGACTCTGTCTTCTGAGAGCCTGGCACACAGCTGCCTTGCTTTGGTCTGAATTCTTGGGCTCTACCCGGGCCTGCTTAGTGTTAGAATATCGTCCAGTTTCCCATGCCTAGCATGAATATCCTTGGACTTCTGGCCCAGAGAATCTTGCACCTTGAGCCTAATAATTCAAACGGCCTTGAAACCTCTGCCTTTCTGCAGGCTGAGGTATGCATACTACCACCCCACCATGGAAGCCAGCTGGCCATTGCCCAAATGGTGCCCTAGGATCTCTGGGAAGTTATGTATCTTTAGTATCATCCTAATCTTGAGATTTAAGGGATTTGCCAAAGCACAAAGCTACTGTTCAGAAAATACCCCAGGAAGATCCAGGTGATGGGACTCACAGGTGTTCTAGGGGACTCATTTTCCTAAGTAAAAAAAAAATCTATTCTCTCTTTTCTTTCTACAGTTCATTTCAGCACATTAATTAAGCATCACTTTAAAAACCATATGTATGGAGCATATTTCCGTAGAAGAACTGAAACATGTTCACAGCCTAGAAACAAATGAAAACACAAAGAGAATAAATTGGTTAGCTATAATAATCCTCATGAGCGAGCTTGTAAACTGGCATCAGGGTGTGGATAATTTATGCTGTGCCCTCTTTTCTGTTTGCTGGATGGCTCTGGCTCAAGTTTTCTTATAAGGGTGCATCTTAGATAGCCACTGGGACTCTGGTTATCTGAAGGCTTGGCAGGCGTTGAAGGAGCAGCTTTTCAGATGGTTCACTCAGTGCCTGGGAAGCTCATGCTGGCTTTTGGCAGGAGGCCTCAGTTCCTTGCAATGTAGGTGCCTCCACAGAACCTCAGTACCTGGCAGTTGGCTTCCCTCATGACAAATGGTGCAAAAGAGAGCAAGTAGGAAGCCATATCATTGTATCTTCAAGTCAAAGGCTCTCACTCCTGTTTTGTATTTTTTCCTATCCTTTAAAAGGAAATCACAAATTCAGTCCACCCTCAAGGCTCTGCTTCCTAAGAGTGTAAAGAACTTGTAGATGCATTTTTAAACCACCACAGCATGTTTTGTTTTGTTTTGTTTTTGTTGTTCTCAAGAAAATTTCAGAGATACTTTTTTTAAACGTGCTTTTATTGGTACATTGGAGTCTTACATCGCGATGAGTATCTATTTGATGTTAACATACATGCACACAGCTCTTAGTGTCCCCCCTGGCTCCCCCCACCCGTATGAAGTACCAAGAATGATGTTGGTATATTTTCACATGTACATATTGTTTATGATAATAATTCCATTAATTCACTTCTTTCTTGCCCTTCCCCTTCCCTTCTACCACTTCCCTTGTTCCACTGAGGGTTCTCCATTATCAACCGGAGTCCCTTGTGTTACCCTACTACTCCTTAGGTTGCACATATTAATGAAAACATGTGTCCCTTCTTTTTTTGTGATTGACTGATCTCGCTTAACATAATGTTCTCCAGAACCTTCCACTTTCTTGCAAATGATGTTATTTTGTTCTTCTTTATTGCTGAGTAGAATTCCATTGTGTGTATTTCCCATAATTTTGTAATCCATTCATCTGTTGATGGACATCTAGGTTGGTTCCATAATTTGGCCACTGTGAATTAAAAAAGAAAATTAACACAGGACTGCTTTTTAACCCAATAGATATGTAGTATTTTTGAAAACTAACAACATTTTTGAAGCTTTAAAATGGAAGTATTCTATATACTTTAGGAAATTGCATTCCCACATTTTTAACTAAAGACATCAAAAATAAGATGAAGTAATGGCTGAGGCAGGCAGATGCAGAAGAGTAGATTAATTGGAATGGATGTCAGCTCTGATGATGGCAGGATCAGATATAATATAGATCAAGGAGGAGGTAGTTATAGTTGAACAATGGATTTGTAAGAAAATGGATATCTTAGTGTCACAAAAGCCAGATTTAAGGCAGAAAAACAGGAATAGGTGAGGGATGGAGACAAAGGCTTTGATCTGAAATCTTGAGATTCTTTAAGCTTTTCATGTTGGTCTCCATTTAATTGGCTTCTTTTCTCATTTCTCCCCATCCCATCAACCCCTGGCTCTTCCTTTTTATTCATCGAGTTAGCAAATTTTATTTGAGTACTTAGTTTGTACCAGGTATAATGTTAGACCTTGTAGTTACGATGGTAAGCCAAATTGACTCAGGCCCTCAAGTAACATAGTTTTGCAGAAGGAACAGAAAAATTATCATGCACTTGGGGATGTGAAAAGTGAGATATAAGATGGTATGGAGCCACACAATGGCAGAGAACCATACTTGGAGGGACAAATTACCCAGCCCTCATGTTTACTGAGGAATTAAGGCTATTTATGCTTCTCCATTTATTGCATCAAACTGTGGGGTCCTTATATCTTAAACTCTCTGAGAACCTTCTGAATGTCTCCGTCTCCAACATTTCAGTACTGGAGTGCTCCAGGATTGTATCTTCAGACCTCATCTCTTTTTTACATATACTTGCCCTCTTGGTGGTCTCATTCATTCTCATGACCTTAAATACCAACTGAACACTGATGTCTCCTAAATTAACAACTACTTCCTAAATTCCAAATTTAAATATACATGCTTACTTGGCATGCCCATTTGAATACCTCCTGTCCCTCTCAAAATCTTGATATGTCCCAAACTGGGATCTTTGTACCCTCTTCCCTTCCCTAGACCCTGTTCCTTTTCAATCTTGTCCATTTCAGTAAATGGAAACTCCATGTATTCCATTGCTCACACCAAAAATATTAGAATCATCCTTAGGTCTTTTATCACACACCAGGTCTATTAGTAAAAACTATCAGCCCTACCTTCGATATTTATCCAGAATCTGACCACCTCTTATCATTTCCAGTGCTATGAACTTAGTTCAAGCCACCATCATCTCTCACCTGGATTATTGCTGTAATTTCCTAGCTGGCTTCATCTACAAACTATCCAACACAGAATCTAAGGGCTCCTGTTAAAATATCATGCTCATGCTCCTTTTCTTTAGAAATGTCAAGTGCATTCATATTTCACTGAGAGTAAAAGGTAAAGTTTTGATCATGACCTACAATTCCCTACATGATCTCACAACCCCTCTAGCCCGTTACCTCTCTGACTTGCTCTCCTGCAGATACCCTGGCCACCTTGGACACATCAGGCATGTTCTTGTCTTAAAGACTTTTTCTTTCCTATGACCTTGAATCTTTTCTCCCCAAGATATGGACTTGTTCTCCCACCTCCTATGGTCTGTCTTGAAGATCACTTTTTTTTTTGTGGTACTGGGGTTTGAACCCAGGGGCATTTTACCTCCGAGCTATACCCCCACCCCTATTTTTTATTCTTTATTTTGAAACAGGGTCTCGCTAAGTTGTGGAGGGCCTCACTAAGTAGCTGAGGCTGGCCATGAACCCGTATCCTCCGGTCTCAGCCTCCCAAGTACTGAGATTACAAGCGTCTGCCACCACGCCCGGCTTTGAAGATCACTTTTTTAATAGGGCATACTCTGATCATCTCTATCTAAATTTCAGTCCTATCCCAATGGACACTTCTTCATTCCCCCTTCTCTGCCTCTTTTTACTCTGTAGAATTTATATAACACACACACATACACACACACACACACACACACACACACACCCTGATATCTATATCTCTGCTTTTTTCCTCACTAGGATGTGTTTCACAGAGCAGGATTTTTGTCTTTTAGGCTACATCCCTAATGGAGAGAACAGCACTGAGTACCTGACAAGTGTATAATTAATATTTGTCAATGACTGACCTTCTCTCCTTTCTCATTGCTGTCTCAGACAATACCCTTCCTCCAAGGCCAGTCCTCTGTGGCCTAATCCCTCCCTTGCAGTCTTGCTTATAACCTTGCTTTCCCAAGAATCTTTTGCATTTATATTATCTCTTATCCGGTGATTCTGTGACCCCAACTCTGTCCAAGTTTTCCTTATCCTAAAGTAAACAAGCAAGTAAATAAAATCTCTTTCTCCTTGTCACCCTTTTAAGCATTTTCTTTCCTCCCCTTTAAGTCACTGCCAAACCACCCAAATAGATTTTTTGAAGATAAAGAAATCTATATTCTGTGCCCCTACTTCCTCCTGTTATTGTTCCCTCGTAGACTGGCTCCTGTCATCATCACACTACTAAATTTACTCTCTAAGGGTCACCATGGCATGCCAAATCCAATAACCTTTCCATAGTGCTTAATCTTCTGTTCATCCCTGGAGAATTGGATGTTTCTTTCAATGATCTTGAGTGTACTGATCATCTAACAAACAAATTTCAACAAATAATTAATTAGAGTTTGCTTTCATTTTGTAAACAAAAGTTTCTCACAGAAGCCCTTCAAGAGATCATTCTTCCTTGGCTTCTGTGAAGGATCTTTGTTCTCCTTCTAGCCCTCTGACCTGCATTGCTTTGTATCCCCTGGGTCCCTGGGTTAGCCAGCTTTTCATCACTGTGACAAAGGGGCACTTCGTATCCAAAATATAACAGTGCCGTTGTTTTCTTTCTCCCAAAGGCAGGTGTTGCCCAAGCAGCTGTTCTTGACTTCACCATTTCTTTATAAACTCTTCCTTAATTATCATATACCAAAGGACTCTACTTTAAAATCTGACCTCTTTCCCAAATCTCTGGCACACATTCTAACTTCCTCAATATTTCTCTCTGGGTATTCCACTGGTACCTCAAACCCAAGTATTTTCAAGACTGATTTCATTATTTCTTCACCAAACCTGTTCTTATATGTTTATGATTCATTATTAATACTACTCCACTTACATCTAGTTAACAAAAGCAGACATTTCAGCATTAGCTTGAGCATCCCCTTCCTGCTCATACATCTGGAGTAACCCTTATCTCTTCTGCCTGAGTCCTATTGCTCACAACCACCATCTCTTCTCCATCACCACGCCCCTACTCTAGTTCTGATCTCTACCATGTCCTTCTGGCAAGAATATAGTCTTTCTGATCAACCTTCTCATACCAAGTCTTTCCTCCTTTCAACTTATTTCATACACTGTGATCAGATCATTAGTCCTGAAACAAATGCCTGGCTTAAAACCCATTATTGACAATGAATTGCCAACAGATTCAAGTCTAACTTCTGACCGTCAAGATATTTATGATTTAGAACCCATGTACTAATGGGGAAGGAAGTTGTTTTCTTGGTGTTTGAGAGCAAAGACTTGTATTCTCCATAGAGCAGGCTGATCTTTGGGATCACCGCCATGCAATAACTCTCTAGGTGGGATAGGACCTCATTTCCTTTAGGTAAAATGGGAAAATTATTTTTGATCCCTTAAGAAATTCTGGCCTCAGTCAGATGCCAGGTTCTTGTTCTTTGGTCTGTTTAGGGTTTCATGAGGCAGCTTTAGTGTACCTATGGGAACTGGAAGACCTTGATTTCTTCTTTATCAGAGGTTTACACTCTGTGCACTTGCATCTGCATAAGGGGCAATGAAAGTTGTCCTATTTTTACATGTACTTTCCACCATTTCCTTGTAAACATTGTTTAAAAGATAAGCTGTCATGAGATTGAACACATAGGCAGTGATTTCTCAATCACAACACATAGCAGTTCATTGGCTTGGGCCTCTGATGATTTTTAATGGTTAATATCTATAACTCTGTGATTCACAAGCATAAATCCATCAATAGGACCAAGTTACCATGGTCTCTAAGCTGTCAGAGACCTAAGGGGAGTCTCCCTGTTACAACCTTCCACCAGTGTATCTGTTATCATATATGTGCATTTGACATTTTTTAATAAGTCAACTTCCACCCACATATGTGCTTTTCAGAAAGACTTGTAGAATGCAAGGGAGATATTAGAGAAAGAAGAGAATGAGTGGGTAGAAAAGTGGGAAAAGAGAGGACAAAGTCCACTATCTTAGGATTTCTAAAATATGAGGGAAACTTTCTCTATCATATACCGAAATATAAGCATTCAGTCTCCCAGAAACACCTATTCTATTTTTAAAAGCCAAACAAAAATATAAAACACAGAGATTTGAATCCCTTTATAACTTTACCGTGAGTAGAATAAACTGAGAAGCAAGCAATGGGATTAGCAGGTGCTAACATTGGCAAAGGAGATAAAGGAGGTCTTTAAAGAAAACACAGGCAATGCACATTAGGACAATAAAAGCCATGTTTTAGATTTCATTCACTTTTACAACCAAAATAAAAAGGCTGGCTTGGAAGCAATCAGAAAAGCCAACAACTCTCTTGCAATGGTGTCCAATATTCCAAAACATATGTTTTGAGTTATCTGCCCCCTGTAGGTTTCCTGTTTCTCCAGGTGAGAATATAGATAATCCTGACAGATTTACCCAGGTTCTGTCATTGCATATCTGTGGGTGGTTCTCACTTCTTTTATATAACATCCCACAGTACTTTCAATCATTTCAGGTGGTATGAAGTTCTGAAAAAGAGAAGCTCTAACTGGAATTAATTATAGCTCACTTTAATTTTGGAAACCAAAATATGTCACACAAGTTCATTATAAGAGTATCTCTAAATCACATGAGTGTTTGAAGTTTGGGTGTCAGTGGTGTGTGCAACAAGAATATAAATTGTCACTAAGTTGAACACATTTATCAAACTTCTCAGCTGTTCAAAGCTTTTGCTCAAAATAAAAAGAAATGTGAATATTCCAAGTACAATCTGGCTATTTGATGTCTTAAGGTGATGGAGCAAGGAGAGGCTAGGAAGCAGGATCAAGACTAAATTTTCTCCTCAGGTCTTGCATGATTGACTTTACAGCAGGAGGAAAATGAATGGTCTCAATATAGGAGGCTCTGGAGCTCCTTGTACTTCTAATGCCAGAAAAGCTGCTGTCTCCACATTTTCTACTGTTTTTCTTCAGCATAATGTGAGGCACAGGGTCAGGGGACACACTTGTGGCCTCTAATGGCCAGATAATGGACCACAATAAAAGTTATGTGTCCCCAGCTGGAGGTGAAGACATATAATGGTTGACAAGATCCATTATCTAACTATTAGAACCTAGAGCAAAAGGAGACAATTATTAAATCAAAGGGGGAAAAATCCATTTTCACTTATTCAAGGAAAACTTTTTTGCTTATGTGCTGTGTATTTTTTACAAGTTTCCTCTTTATTTTCAAATAATAACGATTCCAACAGTAACTATTGTTTATTGGACACTTATAATATGCCAATCAACTTGGTAGAGAATAGGATCTGTGGGATATCACGCCTCAATTTCAAAACTTGACTTCAGTATTTACTTGGAGGAAGTTAACACCTAAATATGTAAATGATGATGATAGCAGTACGTGTCATATGATTACCAAGTATGGCATATATTAAGTGCAATAAGTGGTAGCTATTATTAGTGCTACTGCTATAATATTGTCATTGTTGACATTAACATATAGTTGACAGATCGTTTAGATCTGTGGTTAACCCCATTTAGTAAATTAAGAATATAGAGGATGAACTGGAGCTATTTAATCTGGAGGTTTGTGGGTAGAGTTTAAAAGATTCACTCACTGGCTCATTAAAAGAAATTGAAAAAATATTTTGTCTATATGCCTATGCCTTTGGTAGGTAAAGTATCCATAGTCTCTAAAGAGCCTTTGACTCTCAAAATTCTAAGACCACTGATAAAGCAAATTTAGTGTATGGTTTTACCTAACAAGTGATGCAAGGTAATTATTGACCAAAATATTTTTAAATCATTTCTCCTCTTTTGAATTCTCTTTTAAACTATTAAAATCAAATATTAAAAGCAGTGACAGATACATGTTCTGTCAGCTGAGCACCAAAACGCACACATGCATACAACTGATAGTTTACATCTCTTCTTGAGATGAACCTCTTTTTGAGACATATTTGAAAGAGACAAAACCAATTCAGTTACAACAGTGGGAAGCCATAGTTTGAGCATGTTGGTAATAGTTCACTAGCAATCAATAAATACATCTTTAGCCATTTCATTTGGCCCTCAGGGAGCCCTGGAATTTGAGTTGAGTTGAGATTCCCATGTATATAATGGTATCAGGATATCAACATCCCTTTTTTCATAATGCACTTGAAAAAGGATGTACATCAATCCCTTTCCATCCCATTGGATATAACTATTGCTTATGTAGTCAGTCCCTGTTCAACTAGTGTGGCATTGCTGATGCTACTCAAATGCTAAAAGTAGAAAAATTTTAAACTGTTATCGTTACAATTTTAAAAGTAAATACCACTCATTTTCATGGAGAAGAATTATAACCCAATAGTCAAGATCATATACTCTAAAGATAGACTGTAAGGGCTCAAGTTCCAATTCTATCATTAGTAGCAGTGTAACCATTGGCCAATTAATTCACCTGCCTCTCTATCAGCTTTCTTATCTGTAAAATGGGAGAATGTATAGTATTTACCTCATTGGGTCATGGTGTCCTATATGTCATATATATATGTGATATATGACATATCACTGTAACGGTGCCAGTGCCTGGAGTAAAACATCTGTAAATATGAGCTATTAATGTGTCATTGTTGTATAATACATTTCTTATGGATTAAGAAAAATACCTGTGTACTAATCTTATTTATCTGCTGAATGACCTTTACACTTAGATAAACCATTAACTCTCTGATCTCCATTTTTGCTACCTATATGAGGATAGAGTCCCCAAACTCATGATTATGTGCAAAATCAAAAGTGTGCCAGTGCTTTGTAAATTGGTGGGTCCCATACATATCACATTTAAACAGACTGAGTCTCAAAACCATCTATAATATTTGTTGGGCCTTGTATGTTTTGAAAGCATTATATGGTTAATTCTAAGTAACTGCAGAAGTAAAATACTTAATGCAGAGCCCAGGGGAATTTTTTTGACCTTATCTGTGCATGTGTTATATGGAATAAGGAGAAAATGTGGCAAATAGATTTTTCTGAGGGACTTTCTAGTTAACTCTAGTTATGACTCTCGTCAGCTTTAAGTTTTCATAATTTTTTTTGACAGAGGGGTCTGAATGGACCAGAATTTCTGTTCAAGGAGAGAGCTGACCCCATTACTGACTCCTTCACATTTGGAGAAGCTGAGAGAAGGTTGTTGAATATTAATGGATTTTTGTTTCACAGCACATCTTTTTCAAAATTCCAGGCCTTTTTTTTGCCAGCTTTTAAACATTTTTGGCTGAGTTTTCACTGTTTTTATTTTTGAAACATTATAACACGTAGGTGATTCTCACTTTGGTTTTATTAGCCTTATATTTTATACTTGTTTGGCAAGAATTGGATATTTACAAAATCGATAAATAGAAACATGTGCTTGCTCAAATCTTTTCTACTTCTGTCACTTGTCATAATGAGTTGGACATGTTTTCATAATCTCAGTGAATAACCTTCCTCTATTCACCATCTCTGCAGCCACTAAAAATGACAATCTGGTTGTTTCTACCTCTGCTTTGCTAGGAATAGGAATCCATTTGCTTCCATGCCTGTATCAGTTGTCTCTCACTGAATAACAGACCACCCATAATATTTGGTGGCTTAAAGAAACTATGCTTTATTATTTCTCAGTCTTTTTTTTTTTTTTGCGGTACCAGGGATTGAACCCAGGGGCGTTCTACCTCCCCGCTACACCCCCGGCCCTATTTTTTATACTTTATTTTGAAACCGGGTCTCACGAAGTTGCAGAGGGCCTCACTAAGGAGAGAGAGAGAGAGAGAGAGAGAGAGAGAGAGAGCTGAGGCTGGCCGCGAACCCAGATCCTCCGGTCTCCGCCTCCCAAAGTACTGGGATTACAAGCGCGCGCCACCACGCCGGGCTATTTCTCAGTCTTCTAAGGGTTAACTGGGTGATGCTTCTGCTGGTTTCACAGGGGCTTGTTCATGTGATTGACATCAGCCAAGTGGGCTGGGGCTGGAGTTGCTGGGAGGCTGGGCCTCTCTCTTCATATGGCCTTTCATCTTGAGATGCTACACATTTCAGTCTCTGAGCAGCAGTCCAAGAGAGCAAAAAGTTGAAGACAGGGAGGCCTGGCTCCTGGACTCAACCAATGTCATTTTCACCTTATTCTATTGGTCAAAATATGTCATAAATAAGGACAGTCCAGATAGATGTAAGAGTTGTGAAAATAAATCCCCCCTTTTATGGAAGAAACTTCAGTGAATTTGTGGTCATATTTAATCTACCAAAATGTCTGGGTGTTTATTTTTTAGCTAAAGTTTTCTGTTAGAATAGTTGACAAGAAACACTAAAAATTTGTCATTTGCACTGGATAAAGCTAATAAGAGCCAATGAATTTCTAACTCATAGACAATACCCGGTTCGCTCTTATGTAGAATAATCCCACATTGTTTAGTTACTTAACATATATTAATTAGGCAGCTATTCTACTATGTACTAGTACAATGCTAAGTTCCTTGTGTTATACCAGAAACTATGCAAGATTGCCAACCCTCATCCAGAATTTAGCTGTGCCTT
This sequence comes from Glis glis, assembly GCA_004027185.1. Classification (NCBI taxonomy): domain Eukaryota; kingdom Metazoa; phylum Chordata; class Mammalia; order Rodentia; family Gliridae; genus Glis; species Glis glis. Next base: position 17,366 of record PVJS01017338.1, read on the forward strand.
TTGGGAAAATGAGTATGTTGCATTTTGAGGAGATTATAGGAAAACAAAATTAACATCAACTTCATCAGGAATGAACAGTACTAAGCAACTACTGTGTACAAAAATAGTGCTGTTTGAAGATTTTCAAATGATCTTAGGCCTGGTCTCTGCTTGCAAGCTTAAAATTTTAGCTTCCCCCAAATATTCTTAATCTAAAAATAAAAAATAAACTTTGGGTTTTTAAACACACATATTGAATGTCTACTATATACCTAGGCTCTATACTAGGCACAGTGAATGCAAAAATGTATTGAACTGAGCCTCTGGTCCCATGACAAAGAGGGTAGTAAAAGAAAGCATAATATAAACAAAAAACCAATATAAGCAAAAAAATTATTAAAAACCAAGAAGAAATTATTATTATTATAAATGTTTTGATAGAAAATTAAACAAGAGACAGGAGGTATGTATACTCTCGGAGACTGGGGACTAGGTTGATCGACCTAAGTCTTGTGATGTGGACAGATAACCTTCAGGCTGACTGGTAAGGGCCATGAGGTCCAGGAAGATGAAGCAGCATAAACAAAGGAATGTGGAACATGGAAACCATGGGAAACACCGAGAGCTGCAATTTGTTCAGTGCAGCTGAAAGCCAGGATTCTAGGTGAGATGGAGGAGGGAGCGATGGAGAAAGGAAAGGCAGAAGTGATAAGCAAAGAACAGAAGTGGCCAGGGCCTGGATCATGAAGGACCTTAAATGCCATCTTATAGCTTGAATTTTCTCCTAGAGGTAATAGGAATCTGTTGAAGGATTTTAATCGGAGGGCGACAGGACCAAATTAACATTTTAAGGTGATCAGTCTAGCCTCAATAAGAAAGATGAATTGGCTAAGGTAAGAGTAAAGGCAGAGGGAGTAATTGGATTATTGCACTGATCTAAACAAGCTATACTATGGCAGTGGTAAAAAGGATAAAGAGGAAGAGATAAATCATACCTCCAGCAGATGTGTATTGAGTGTCTACTGGGTGCTAGGTGGTACACCAGGTCCTGGGAATATTCTGGCATAGAGTTGACCTTGTACTATACATAGAAATAACTCAGAGGCAGATATAAAAATTCTTCAAGCAAAAGGACCTATTACTTAGTTGAACATAAGAGTGAGGATCCCAGAAATCCCAAGTGGGGTTCATGGTGTTACCTTAACAAAAAATAGGGACCAAAATAGTAGCTTTTAGAAGATCAAGAAGCACATTCTTTTATAGACAAGCACAAAATAAAATTGAAAACATGTTTATCCAAAGGAGGCTCATGGGAACATCAATTGTACTTATATTTATGTATTGTCCTCAATTTTCAAAGATGACACATGAACAAGAGTGTAGGTGTGTGTATACATGTGACAGTAGACCTGACAGTTATTCTACTGCTTTTCATCTTTTCTGTCCTTGACAAAGTCAGCCATATCTTCCTATGTGTGGTTTAATTGAACTTGACCCTAAGATTTGATGATACTAATTCCCTGTGGTTCAATAATTGGGCCACATGTGTGATGTGGGCAGGTTGCATGGGGCATCCTACAGCTGCTGCTTCTGTGGATAGATTAAATTAGAACTTCCAAGTCTCCCGCCTGCTCCTGATTTCATCATGACCGTAAAGATGTATTTTCAGTTAAATTTCTACATAGAAAGCCAGCAATAGGAAAACAATCGATAATAATAGCCCTCTCCCTCTCTGTTTACAGGTCCATAGTCAGCTAAACACTATTATGCCCTGAGTAGGATCCATTATTATATTCTGGGTATCTAGTTCATCTATTTTTAGCATAAATATCCAATTCCTGGAATAATGATAAACCTATTACCTATGACCAATACTCATTGTTTGACATTAATCTTGCTCCTAGCTTTTCATTAGGTCAATCAACAAACTTTTATGAAGTTCATATTCTGTTCTCAGAAGTATAGGACTTGGAAAAACTGCTCTGAGGTGGATGAAAAAGCATCTTTTAATCAAAGAAGAGATGAAGATAAGTAAATAAATACCTGCCACATATTCGTTCATTCATTGAATACCTAATCTATTTGGGACTATAAGAATACAAAATCAATAATACTATTCTCAAAATGTTTACAGTTGTGTGTATAGCTAAGTGATTATGAGCACTGTCTTTGGCACCTTAAATAAATTAGCTTATTTACATCTTCCAGAGTTCTACAGGGCAGGGATTATTCCTCCTACTGTGGAGTAGAAAGTAAAAGCTTAAATAACTTTCATGAGGTCACACTGGAAGCTTAGACTAAATTAGCACTAGTTATGTCTGAGTCCAAGCTCTGAGATCTTTCCTCAAAGCATAAGACTTTAGCATAAAGTGCTAAGTCATGATAGAAATACATCAGCAATAATAATAGTAATAATTTAAAGATAACAATTTCCACGTAATGTTGCCCTTTTCTTTACTACCTTTTGCACATCTTTTACAGCTCAGCTCCTTGAAAATATAGCTCACGTCATCATAGTGTTTACCTCCCATTTGCATTTCCACCACACTAGTGTCCAGACTTTGAAGTCCCCAACACAGGGATATACCAAACATTTTGGTCCCCATGCCAATGCAAAAGTAATCTTTCTTACTTAAAAAGTGATTTCTTAGTTTGCAGAGAAATATACTCTTTTTAGTTCATATTTTACTTAAGAGTAAGAAGGTGGTATGGCATGTTAAAAAGATTATGCATTTCAGTATCAGACTTCTCAGAGTTTAAATCCCAACAGAGCTAGGATTTATGCCTGTCTCTGTGACCTGTGCCAGCTACTTAGGGTTCCTATGCTTTAGTTTCTTCATAAAAGAATGATAATACTTGCCATTCAGAGATATGGTAAGAATTAATAACTTTTTAATATGATAGCAAAAATCTTACACTTTTCAGGCACTCAATAAATATAGTTATTTATTATCATCACAATCTCTTCTGTATTGGAAAAAGTTGATAACCTGTTTCTTTCTAAAATTTCTTCCTCCCTAGGGTTCATCCAGGAGACTTCCCTCTGCACATTCTTTTCTTTGTTCCTTTTTTTCTACTACTCATTCTTTAAATTCTATTGTCAGTTAAGTGTGGTGGCACATACCTGTAACCTCGGTACTTGGGAGGTTGAGACAGGAGGATTCCAGGTTCAAAGCCAGCCTCAGCTACTTAGCAAGACCCTCAACAACTTAGCAAGACTGTGTTTCTAAATAAAAAAATAAAATAGATTTCCTCCTTCACACCACTAAGATTTCTCCTCCTTTGGAGTCCCTCCTGTGTCCCAATTTCTCCCTATCTTCCACATTTGAGAGAAAACATCTAATCTTTCTCTTTTTTGTGACAGACTAATCTCACTTAGCATAATATTCTCCAGTTCCATCCATTTCCCTGCAAATGACATAATTTTGTTCTTCTTTATGACTGAGTAGAATTCCATTGTGTGTATATCCCATAATTTTCTAATCCTGAGGGAGACAGGTGGGGGGAGGGAGATTAAAGAGGGAAACACTTCAACGGACATGATGTACATACACAACCTTACCAATGCCAATCACTGTGTGGAGCACAGGAAGGTGGGGAGGGGGAGGGAGTGTGGTGGGAACTGGGGAAGGGCTCAACGAGTGCTTTGTGCATGTATACCTCTATCACTCTGAACTTCATCAAGATGTATGATTACAATGCACCAATAAAAAATTAAAATTAAAAAAATAAAATAAAATAGGGCTGGGGGTTTAGCACCATCAAAATAGTAACAACAACAATAATAATAATAGTAATCATAATAATAATACATTCTATTGTCTCTGGGTGTTCTGTTCTTGATTCGGTTCTCTTCTTATTCTAAATATATATCATGGGACATGTCCACTATTTCTGTGATTTCCACTACTATAACTGTGTGTGAGTCCTAGTTCTTTCATCTGAGCCCAAGGCCCATATTTCCAAATACCCACGAGACATCTCTAGGATGATGTGCTATGGGCAACCCAAACTCAGCCTGCCTAAAACTGAATTAGAAATAATCCCTCTCCTTTCTCCCCTAAATTACTTGTCTCCTGCTTTCTTTATCATCAGTAAAAGATCTTACCACCTGTCCAGTTATGGACACCAGGAATCTGGTATCATCCTAAATAACTCTATTTTCTAGCCTCCAATCCAATTGTTAATTGTTCAGTACTATTGATTATCCCTCTGAACATCTCTTGTGTTCTGATCTTCTCTCTTGGTATTACCCTGGCTCAGTCCCACATCATTATTCCTATCTCCTCACCTTTCAACCAGTGTTCCTGCCTCCAGGGAAACTCCTCCTACAAGCCACCCCACTCACTAATGCCAGAATGTCCAGTGTACACTTTTTGGCTTTATACACACACACACACACACACACACACACACACACACACGTGCACATACATACATAAACTACAAATATTATATCTATATATATCATATCAAATATTATATATATGATCTAATATTATATATATATATCATATGATCCTACAACAAATTGAGAAATGCATAAAGGCAAAATAAAGATATGAAAACTAAGCCAAATAAATTCAAACAGAATTAGCCAACAGAATGCCCAACTTCAGTAGCACCCAGGATACATGATTTCTTACCCCTGCCCCCAATTCCACTGTGTTCATACCTTCATAATCCTCAGGATTGTGAATTTCATGGATTTGATTCTTATGATTAGGTGATGGTGTTTGGCAGAGTTGACATTAAGAAAGAGAGATTACCCAGGTGGACCTGGCTTACTCACAGAACCCCTTAAAAGGCAGCTTCTTTTGGCTGGTTGTAGAAAACTCTGAGAATTCTAAGCACAAGAAGGAGTTTCTGTATCTTTGCTGGCTTGAAGATGAGGGGGGCACGTCAAGGAACAGGTGGAGTCTCTAGACCCTAAGAGTAGCTGCGAACTAACAACCAGCAAAGATGCTATGACCTCAGTCCTACTATTGCAAAAAACTGCATTCCGACAAGAAGCATGAGCTTGGAAGTGAATTTTTCCCCAGAGCTCCCAGAAAGTGATATGATCCTGTTAACACCTTGATTTTGGCTTTGTGAGGCTGGGCAGAGAATCCATTCAGACCATGACAGACTTCTGACCTACAGAAATATAAGCTAAAGAATGGATGTTTTTATGCTCAGAAGTTTGTGGTAATTTGTTATGTAACAATGGAAAACTAATATACCATCTCGTAGTTGATACTAATCAATGTCAATCAATGATGAGTGATCTAAAATGGAATGATGGGTTGGGGGTTGGTACAGATGGATGGTGAATGAATGAATGATGTTCTCAACACCATGTTCTGAGAACCTCACCCAGTGTTGGGCATACAGTTGGCACTTGGCACATATTCATTGACTTAATAGTGAAGTACAATAAGAAAAAAAGATGATAGGAATAAAGAAGGGTGTGATGCTCTGTCTTTAGTACTAATGATCCTTTCCATAAACCGAGCCAGGTGTGGGGTGTAGAGAGGCAGATAGTCAGAAAAATAAGCAGGGGCTCAAATACTCGGGGGCTGCTGCCTGATCCTAAGGAGTATTGCATTTTACTTATAAAAATACAAGAATTATTTCTTAACTCTTTTAATATTTAATTTAAATATTTTACCCTAGTATGTTTTACTTCTTATTTTGGTTTTGTTATTGTTAATTTGGTAACTTTTTTAGAGAGTTGTTATATATTACTTTTATAATTGTTTTTGTTGTTGTTATTTATTTATTTATGCATTGTAACTATACATCTTGATGGGTTTCAGGGTGGTAGAAGTATACATGCACACATCGGTCACTTTTATAATTTAACATTTCTCTTCTCCCTACAAAGCAACAGATCTGACAGTTACCTTGAGTTTTCTATAGTCTTGTGGTATATAGCAAGCAGTATCTTATCTGACATAATTAAAACTAGTGATTGGCTTATGAGATAAAAAAGTTGGTTAAAGCAGGAAATCATAAATAATGATACATACAGTACTCCATGTACTTTAAGTCATCCTTCTGGGGCATAAGACTAATTCCTGTCTTTGAGAATGTATCTGCTGATGAGAGCTTCTCCAGTCCTGCCCAAGCCACCCCCACAAGTCACATGTGTAGTTACGGGTAAGGTTTTTTAAAGTAGTTGGAGAATCCATAGACCATCCAAGTATAGATTCTTTCTAGAGCTTTATTATTTTTCCCAGTCTTTATAGTTTTGTTTCATCTACCCTTAATCCAAATACTGGTTAACTAAGGATTCAACTCAGTTTTCACAGAAACCATTTTATGCCTTTTCTCACTTACACAGTATTTAAAAAACAGTTGATGTGCTAACATTGACAAGTACCGCCATTTTCACAGATTTGGGAACAAACCATCTGACTCTTGGAAAGCTTGTTTCACAACCAGTAGGTGCAGCGGGGCACAAGCAAAGAGAGACGAGCTTGTCAGATTGAGTGCTCAGCATGCTGTGGCTGTCAGCCAGGGCATTTTACAGATGGAAGGAAGAGCGCGGGTTAACCCACTGAAATGGCAAGTGAAGACCAGAAAAGTGGGCGCTTCTGCACTACAACTGTGACTTTGGTTGGGTCATTTAACTCACATCTCAGTTTACTCATCTGTAAAATGAAAATTAAATTAGTACCCACTTTAATGGATTTTATGATGATTCAATAAGCCATGCATGGGATATACTTAAAAACATGTATGGGTGCATAATAAACATTCAAAAATTAAAATAAAGAAATATAAAAGGAGTAAAATAAGTGCTATTATCTATAAAACATTAAATTATCTCATAGTACATGAGTGATAGAACTAAGAAAGAAATTCAATTATTTCGATTCCAGAATTTCTTCTATTTATTAGTTTGCTTGTGCTATTTATTTTCCAAAAAGAATTTAAAATTTGACTCCAAAATACATTGATTACAGTAAGAAACACAAATTAGAAAAGTCATGCCACCGATAAAAACAGTAGTCTTTTAATACCTTCATATATACATATATGTATAAAGTTTGGTATTTAGTGGTAATTCCTAAGTCTAGTCACCACCGAAGTAAGTTTCTACTTTATAATTAAAAGGCATAGTATATTGCATTACACAAAAATGTTTGAAATCCACAGGTGCTACACTTTTTATCAGGAGGCCAAATTCACTACTCACTGTCACACACCATCAGCCGTAATGAAGGCAAAAGATTCAACAGTGTAAGTAGCTGTAAGAATGAGATGAGGTATAAACCCAAAATAAAAAATCCAGTTTATCAATATGCTTATTTCTTCTACCATGGAGAATAATTGGAGGATGTTCTCTAACTATGGCTCTTGTCTTATTCATCTGACTCCAGTGTGTGATGACTCTATGTTTAATGCCTTTTAGTAGATACTACCAGCCTGGGCACTAAATCAATATGGAAATTAAACTGGCAATCCAGAACACATTGATTTATGAGGTTGCATTTCTACTTTACATTTCATAATATTTTTGAACATTCATAAATTAAACATAAAATCAATTTAAATTAAAAGTTAAGGGGCAGTAGCCCTCAGGTAGATACTTAATGGTTTATTAGTTGTATGAAATATACAAGATATATGAAACTTTTTACTGGTGCTATTATTATTTAATATTTCTTACATGCTAACAAGGTACCATCAGTTTGTGTTTATTCAAGACCCAATTGCCCAGTTTTTTAATTATATAGCCTGCCTCATTCTACATTTAAACCTTTGGCCATTTATTTCATTGTAAGTGTTGGCTCTTCAAGAGGAAAAAAGTCTTAGAAGAAAAATCACATTATTGCATATTGAAAGTTCTACTGAAACTTTGAAACAACACCCTCACTGGAAAATTGCTCATTTGTAGTTATTAAGGCTTTAAAAGTCATGCATTTGAAGAACATTTAATGATGAGTATGTGTTTACAAGACAATGTTGTAAGAAAGACTTTGTATAACATGTCCATAATTATTTATTTGCACGATATATACATCCATTTTATTCAATGTATCTCCTTGTATTTCTAATACATGCACAGCATTAGCAATAAAGCAGAGAAAAGAAAAATACAGACATGGGTGGAAGAGACACAGATAATTTTGGGGGGGGCGGTACTGGGGATTGAACCCAGGGGCATTCTACCTCTGAGCTACAACCCCAGCCCTATTTTTTATTCTTTATTTTGAAACAGGGTCTCGCTAAGTTGTGGAGGGCCTCACTAAGTAGCTGAGGCTGGCTGCAAACCTGGATCCTCTAGTCTCAGCCTCCCAAGTACTGGGATTACAAGCGTGTGCCACCACACCCGGCTAGAAACAGATATTAAGCCATATTTATATAAGTAAAATTAAACAGGAATGCTATATAGTGCTTGTTGTGTGGAAGCTACTATTCTAAGTATTCTCTGTACATGAGTTCATGTCATCCTCCTAAAACTTTATAAGGAAATATAGCTCTTGTCACCATTTTTATGGATGTGGAGACTGAGGCGCACAGATGTGATATAACGCGTCCATGTCCAACAGCTTGGATATGATGATGCTGGGACTTGGGCACAGGCAGCCTAGCATGGAAGAGCAGGTCTGAACCCCTTGGCTATCCTGCCTCTCTGGTGAGGTGGCTCCTTATGGATAGAATGAACTTGCTGCTATGACAGGGCACACGTGGTGTTGGAAGATCAAGTTTTCTCTAGGAAATTACAGTTGGAAAGAGGTGTCAAGGCTGAGTGGGAATGAACTAGGCATTGATGTAGGCAGGAGAGGATTGCCGACTCAAGGATAAAGAGCAGAACGGTTGAAGTGAGCAGAATGAGGGGCAGTAGATGGGCAGAGGGAAGTCCACAGGGGCTGCAGTGGAGGACCTCGATGGGTACGGCTGAAGGAAATTCCAGAAACATCCTTCTGGGGCTGGCTGCCTCAGATTTCATTCTCCATATATTTAGCATCTCTTTACATCAGTAAATCTCAACCTTGGCTGCAAATAGAATCACCTGGGAGTTTTTACAAGGACCTCATCTCACAAAAACTATATCAGCATCTCTGCAGAAGGGACCCAGGTATTAATAGCTCCCAAGTGTGCATTCAAGGTTGAGAACCATGTGTTACATGATCATCAGATCATCTGATCTAGTGACACCTAAATAAGTAGAAACCTCCAGAACCAAAAATGTGAGTGATATTATGATGATCAAGCATGGGTTTGAATTATGGATATGTGTTACTGGATGAGGCAAGGTAGAGAAGTATCTGGTGGAGATCAATGTAAACTGCATAAGCCCTCACACAAAGGAAGTTTCCAGCTTAACTTTGGGGCAACTGGATGCAGAGCACACATCCTATGGCTGTGCTGACCTCAGGTTAGACAAGAGGAGAGGAGAAAGAGCTGAAGTCTTAGGGTGAAGAATGCCTTTGGTCTAGGGACCTCCCTTCCCCACACTCCTTTGGGGATCACTAGTAGACACACGGGAGTGGAAGGAGAAAAGAGGCAAGCTGCTGGATTTATCATAGATGTGGGTATTTGGGGGGGGGGACTGTCAAAAAGAAAAGAACATGGAGAGCTAGTGACCCATTAGCAACCTGCTCTGAGGGAGAGTCCTGGAGCAGTGGCTGAGTCAGTCAGGACCCTGTTGACCTATTGAAGCTGTGTCTTCATCAAACCTTCAGGAAGTTTTTGAGACAGTCCCAAATTCTGATATTCAGTACCTATAAGACCTAATAAGATGATGATGTATCTGCCTCAAAATAAATAAAATGTTATTTTTCAACATAACATAAACTTATAAGTATGTTGAAAGTATTTGACTACAAGAACCTGGGTGTTTATTAAAGATGAACTCTCTGTCCCTCCCTCCCTCCTCCTCCTCCTCCTCCTCTTTTTCTTCTCTCTCTCTCTCTCTCTCTCTCTCTCTCTGCCACTTGGTAATTCAGTACTGGGATAAAGGGTCTTAAGGTGCAGGTAGGATTACATATGTTGAGTTTTTGAAGAGTAAATTGGCATAAATGGACATTGAAACATCAGAATGTAGGCTATTTCCATAGACCAGGAGAGAGATGGCATGGCAGTAGCTTGGAGTGGAGCCTAATGGCAGTGGAAGAAGAGGAAAGAGTGGGATTCGATCCTAATCATCAACAATAGTTAAAGCAAAGGAGATGATGACAGATAAGGGGTACAACAGATGAACATGGACACCCTTTTATATTTCATAGTGGGTGGCTAGTAATGGAACAGTGGAATAAATACATAATGCACACCTAATTACATAAAGAAACTGGATTGAAAAGCCCTCCCAAATGTTGATAGTGATTAACTCAGGTTAGGAATTATCACTGGCTGATTCTAAGGATAAAAATGGTGAGCACTTATTGAGCATATTATGCCAGTCAACTCCCAGTTTCTTTGTTCACATTATCCATTTAATCCTCAGTTTCTAGGGTATGGAAATGTTGCACAGAGCTGGTAAATTAAAAATAATGTTGAATACCTAAACTATTTAAAAATATATCGTTAGCCGGGCGTGGTGGCACACGCTTGTAATCCCAGTACTTTGGGAGGTGGAGACAGGAGGATCCGGGTTCGCGGCCAGCCTCAGCTCGCTCTCTCTCTCTCTCTCCTTAGTGAGGCCCTCCGCAACTTCGTGAGACCCGGTTTCAAAATAAAGTATAAAAAATAGGGCCGGGGGCGTAGCGCGGAGGTAGAATGCCCCTGCGTTCAATTCCCGGTACCGCAAAAAAAATATATATATACATATATATATATATCATTAAAATTAGTATCGTATTAAGTCTAACTAGAATCACAACATGATTTATTACAGACATGAAAGATTGTGACAATGACAATAATAATTGCTAAACATTTAGCGATTATTTAGCCAAGCATGGTGCCGAGTGTTTTATAAATAATAACTCATCCAATTCTCATAATTCATCAAGGCAAACGATATAATTATCCCTATTTAGCAATTGAAAAAGTATACCTTACAGAGATTAAGTATGTTCTCCCTTGTTGTATGTCCATGTGACTATAAAGACTCTGAAATTCAGGAAAAGAATGCAGATTTCAGAATGCAGAGCTAGAGCCTCACTCTCTACCAGGGAGACTGCTAAGGAATCCAATGTTTTTTTCAAGCATAGAAGGACATAGAACAGTATAATCTTTCAAATAGTTCATGTCTTGATTTTACAAAGGAGAATGAAATCCAGTATTCTGCAAGTATAGTGAGATCTATATAATAGGTTCTAAACATTTACCAAGAACAAAGAAAGAAAACCCATTATGGTGATGCCTAGAAAAACTTCAATGAAAGTAGAACACAACCATTTTAAGGTAAATGTTCTATTATCACCCCTCAATCTACAATAGGCTTCATTCATAGTTATTGAATGTCAAAGCACTAAGACCAATTTCAAGTAGAACAAAGAATCACATATTCAAAGGAAGGAAAATTGCAAAAGGAATGTTTCCATAAATATACCTAACCTTAAGCACCCAGAAATTAGAGTTAAGGAGCTCAAATGCTCACCTGGGCTTTTGATATTTTTAGAGCCTAATATGGGTGATTAGTAATATATGAAGTTAATAGTTTCATTATGTGAATAGCCCATCTTAAATATATTTTCATAAACTTATTATAAAACCATCTTTACCAAAGTGATTTTTTCATGGATTCAGCTAGAAAAAAACAAAATTTAAATCCCCATAACAAAAAAAAAGAATATATACTCTTACTCTTGCTCCTCTATACCCAAAATGTAACTTTTTAAGAGTAGGATGATAAAATTACAAGGCCCAATATTTAAATTAACATAGTTATTTGAAGTAATTCATCCCCAAGCAAGATAACTTTTAAAACTTTTTAGTACTTTCATGTTTTGTTGAATAGCTCAGAGGCTAAAATAAAGAAATGATATTTTCTTCTTTATTATTGTCTTTACTTTTTAAAACCAGGCACATGCAAACACCTGAACAAGAATTTAGGTTCTGTATTAGTAAAGGTTCTCTAGAGTAACAAAATTCACAGAATATGTATATTATAATCAAATCAGCTTACAGCCCAAAGTAGTATAGTCCCAAATGGCCACCCGCATGAGGAGTCAGAGGTCCCAGCGACTGGTTGAGCGGTTCAAGAGCTGGCATCTCAGAATAGGAACAACCAATGATGCAGTCTCAGTCCAAGATAGAAATGCCAGGAAACTCTCCAGAGAAATGTTGGTGAAATTCCAGTTCGAAGAGCAAAAGGGCTGAAGTTCAATATCCCAGAGAAGAGTGCACACACATTCCTCAAGAGGAACCACACTCGCCTTCCTGCCACTTCCTCCTTTTTTTTCCAGGTCTCCCACCTATCCGAACAGTGCTGGCCATATTCAGGGCAGGACTTCCCCTTCAATCTGCCATTCCACATGCCAATCATCTCATCAGTACACTCAAAGTCACATAGTCTTAGGTGTTTTATAATCCAGTCAAATTGACAATCCAGATTAACCATCACAGGTCCCCACACCTCCTCTCCAACATGGGAAGACTGTGTTGAACAACACTGAAGCAATGCGTACAACACCAAATAAGAAAGGATGTGTCTGTGTGGAACTTCATTTTAAAAGGAAAATGGGTTCACAGGTGACCGTGAAGATTGAAAGTTGGGTTATCTGGTAGTTGAAAGTCAGACTTGTTCCTTAGAAACCAGATGTGTTAAAATGAGACTTCACTTAGGATTCAGTAAGTGTAGAGGAGAGCTGCTCTTGACAGTATTTTAAAATAGGTGGATTTTTGTTTGAAAATTTAATACATTTTGAAACATCAGAAAACACTGGAAAAAGGACTTCATCAGAAATCCACGGGCACAGTCGGGCATGGTGGTGCATGCTTTTAATCCCAATACTTGGGAGGCTGAGACAGGAGGATGGCAAGTTCAAGGACAGCCTCAACAAATAGTGAGACTCTCATTCACCTAGAGAGACCCTGTTTTAAAATAAACATAAAATGGGGCTGGGGGTGTAGCTCGGAGGTAGAATGCCCCTGGGTTCAATCCCCAGTGCCACACACACAAAAAAAAAATCCATGTATGTCACATCATTAGACTCCATGCTACTGACAGAGCAAGGTAAAAAGTAAAATGTTCAAACAACACTTTCTTTATGGTAGCCATTGAGTTTTCATCTCAAATAAGTGCATAGTTCATTTCATAATTTTTCTTTGGAGACAGGTTTTTATTTTGTCTCTAGGGCTATTGTTATTATTATTATTATTATTATTATTTTGCTTATTGAAATTGGAAACTATATATCACAGTTTTTTTCTTTTCATTCATTCTCTTTTATTTTACCTAGAAACTCTGGTGTCTTAGTCCATTGGGGATGCCATATCAAAACACTGTAGACTGGGAAGCTTATAAGCAACAGAAATTTACTTCTCACCATTTTATAGGCTAAGAAGTCCAAGATGAAGGTGCCAGCAAGTTCTGTGTCTGGTAAGGGGTCCACTTTCTGATTGACAAATGGTGCCTTCTCTCTGTATCCTCACATGCTATGAAAAGCAAGTAATCTCTACTGGGCCTCTTGTATAAGAACACTGATCCCACTCATGAGGGCCCACCCTCATAACTTACTCACCTCCAAAGGCTCCACCTCCTAATTCCATCATCTTGGGAGTGAGGATTTCATATAAATTTTGAATGGATACAAACATTCGGACCATATCAGGGAAATGAAAATCAAAACTACACTGAGATTCCATTTAGCCCTAATCAAAATGGCAATCATGAAGAAGTCAAACTACAATAAATGCTGGTGAGGATGTGGGGAAATAGAAACTCTTATACACTGTAGGTGGGATTGCAATTTAGTGCAGCCTCTATAAAGATCAGTGTGGAGTTTCCTCAGAAAACTGGGAATGAATCCACCATCTGATCCAGCTATGCCACTCCTGATTATCTTTCCAAAGGGAATGAAATCAGAATATTATAGTAATACATGTTTATCCACATTTATAGTGGCACAATTCATAATAGCCAAATTATGGAACCAACCCAGGTGTCCACCAACAGATGAATGGATTACAAAATTATGGAATTTATACACAATGGAATTCTACTCAGCAATAAAGAGGAACAAAACTATATCTTTTTCAGGAAAATGGATGGACTTGGAGGATATTATGTTAAGTCATATTAGCCAGTCACAGAAAGTGAAGAGTCATATGCTTTCTCTCATATGCAGAAGCTAGGGAGTAATCAGGGTATAAGAAGGACTTCAGATAATGGAGGAGAAACTCCAGTGGATCAAGGGAAGTGGTCGAGGGGAGGATTGGTGTGGGGAGAGAAGGAGAATCAATGAAGGAAACACTTCCATTGATATATGTGAGAAAACCAATGCCAATCTCAGTATCCCGTATGGGGAAGGAGGTACCCAGAGGGAAAGCCCACCAAGTGCTGGTGCATGTATGTCACTATCACTGTGAACTGTATTACGATGTGAAACTATAATGTACCAATAAATGTATAAAAAACAAATTGCAATCTTATGGGTAAAAGGAAATGCAGTTTTTCAATAACTAGCGAGCTTGGAAGAGAACCCTAAACCCAAAAGGAATCTGTTCACCCTTAAACCTTGATTTCTGCTTTGTGAGATCTTGAGCAGAGAATCTAGTTACACCAAGTCTACACCTCTGACCTATAAAACCAGGAGCTAGTAAACGAGTGTCACTTTAAGCTTCTGGGCTTGTAACATTTTGTTCTCTGGTCATATAACACTCATCCACTTGTCTACAATTCTATTCCTAATAATTTATAGTCCAAGGCTTCCTGAGAAGCAGGACAAAGTCTGTTGCCTGCTGTTAGAGAAAAAATGAGTAATTTCAGTATATATCTGATCAACCAGCACCAAAGAATATAATCAAGATACAGAGCCTGGCATGGTGGCGCATGCCTTTAATCCCAGTACTTGGAAGGCTGAGGTAGGAGGATTGCAGCCAGCCTCAGCAACTTAGTAAGACCCTGTTTCAAAATAAAAGATATTGGGGGTGTAGCTCAGAGATAGAATGCCCCTGAGTTCAATACCTAGTACCAAAAAAAAAAAAGATAGAGCAGCCAATTGGGTTAGAAATAGCCAAATTACTATTTCCTAATCAACAAGAGAATGTGAAAATTGATATTTATAATTTGTCAAACAAGTTCTGAATACAAGAGAACCACTTCAGAATAAATGGAATATCTTTTCCATAGGATTGCATAGCTAGAAAGAAAAAAAGGAAGCTACTTCAACATTCTAGCCTTCTAAAGACTGGCTGTACTAGCTAGAAACGAGAAGGGGTATTTGGTGTCCAGATTATAAATTCTGAACATAATTTTGTAAAAGCATCATCATCTTATTAAGACTTGTATAAGCTGGGCACGGTGGCGCATGCCTATAATCCCAGTACTTGGGAGACTGAGACAGGAGAATCACAGGTTCAAGGTCAGCCTCAGCAACTTAGCAAGGCCCTATCTCAAAATAAAAATAAATAAGTAAATAAATAAATAAATAAATAAATAAATAAACTGGGATTGTAGCTTAGAGGTAGAATGCCCGTGGGTTCAATCCCCAGTACCAGAAAAAAAAAACGACTTTGGTAAGATTTTTATCATGTACAAAATTTCCCATTCCATTGTGTAGATTACTCTGAAGAAAAAAGTTTTGATTTCCAAATTCAAAATAAACCCAATGTCATTCGCCATTCGCTCAGAAAAGCTCTCTTCTCTGTTCTTCCTCAAACCAAAATGAGAAATTACTTGCTCAAAGGGAAGAAGGACTTGCCAAGTACTTGTATCTTTCTTGGTTCATTTGAGGCCTGAAGTCACATTTGTGATGATTTCTAGTACCAATTTCCATATATCAGATGTATGAAAAATTATGTCATTTCCACCCCACGCTCTATCAATGGTGATGTTGCTGATGAGGGAAGCAGTGTCTCCACCTTTCCTGTGGTGTGCCATCTCTATTAGACTTTGTAAACTGCAGCAGTTGAAATCTTTAACCAGCCATTACTAATAAGCATATGTTAATTGTTGCCGAGATCATAAGCAGGTCAATTAGGAGGCAAAGACTGGAACCGAAGGCAACATTCAGCTGGAGGGAAAATCCAGGGCAGGTGTCGGCCAGCATGGTCTGCCCTGGCGGGAGCTCCACACATCTTGGATAGAAGCTCATTTAATGTTTTGATTTGCTGAATTTGCATTTCAAATTTTCATTCCTAATAGACAATATAGTCAGTCTTTGTTAATGAGGACTCTGATTACATGTGCCATTATAATTGGGAATTAGCAGACCAGCCTTGTTTTGGAGATTAAACCCAAAGCAAATTGGATTAAATATGGTGTGACTGAAACCTCCTCTCTCTCTCTTTTTGTTTTTTTTTTATCTTGAGTCAAAGGTTAAAAAAAAGCCATTGG
Source organism: Glis glis (assembly GCA_004027185.1). NCBI lineage: Eukaryota > Metazoa > Chordata > Mammalia > Rodentia > Gliridae > Glis > Glis glis. The sequence goes on from PVJS01017338.1 coordinate 33,783, forward strand.
TTCCAGGCATATGGCTCATAACTTTATTATCATTTTTAGAGCTTTGATTATATGTAAACAGGTAGTCTTCTTTAGCAGAGTTCATCTATAGTTTTAAAAACATGTTTACTAAATTTCTCTCCATAAACTTAACAGATCTGAGAGCAGATCATTAAATACCCAGAATTAATTATAGACTATGCATACATATAGTGGTAGATTTTTTATATTTTATAAAATGCATTGTATCTAAAAATTTGATAAGGGAGTAATACTTCAAAATGGGCTTTAGGTAAAAGTATATGACCTATCTTCACAGCAATATTATTTTAAATCATTGCTCTGTAATGTAACAATCTGTGAAGTTTGTTCTGTTAGATTTTAAATATTATCTTAAGAAGTGCAAAGAAAGAAAATAGGAAACTTTACATTATTTTTATCAATTAGCAAAAACGTGAAATTATCATGAAATTACAATACAATTTTTATATTTTAGACTAGGTATCATAACCTTTAAGTGACATATAGCTTAGGGTTATGTGGTCTTTCTTTATTCTCTGGGGTCATTTAATATTGTAATCCAGTTACACTCCAACATTTTCATTATTAAGCTTAAGACCAATTCTTCAAAAACTACCACTAATCCCAAGTCATTGGAAAATCATGCTTATTAATTCCCATGAGATTCTGTTAGATGTTTGTTTGGCTATAGGCCACCTTAATTACACAACAAAAGGAGATCTTCACAAGATGAAGAGAAATTCAAATATTTTCTGAGTGAATATTGGCCTTTGAAGACATACAAATGAGGTTAGACCTGGATACTAACAATCATGTACACTTTTTCAGCCATAAAATGTTAATGTGTGGAGAAATGAAGAAAGGGGACCGATTTACACAGGATATAGTTTTTATTCAATTGCACTGTATTTGTAGAGGAAAATAATCCTGATGGAAAGAAGCTATGCAAATATAGGTTAAGGTACTCTTGGCGTGTCCTTACCCACCCAGAGATCTCTTACAACGGGAACGAGAAAAAGTGATAAAGTGTTCTGGAAACAGGACTTCGATTATAGGAGGATTCGGCATCATTTCTTCAGGGAAGCTTATTAATTCCTTAATCACTCAATTTCATACACATCTCCCAAGCCAGTGTGTGATTTGATGAGGTGAAGGAAGCAATGGCTGCTGCTGAGGTACAGGTTCTCCTGGAGAATGGATAAGCTCCTTTGTTTATACACAGCTCTGTTCTGATGAGGAAAGGACTTATTTCAGTTGAACTTAGAGAATCACAATTTAAGCTTTATATGACTTTCAACTTTATTGTGATGTACGGAACAAAAAAATTTCCCATGTATGATATTATTAATTGGAAATATTATTCTTTGAGTTCTGTAAGAATGACCATATTCTTCTTTAACACCTACGCCTGACATATGAATGAGTTGAGGATCTGACAGCATTTTGGGAGGTGTCAAACTAATAAATTATCACTGTCAAAATATACTGTTATTAGTTAATAATAAGTTCCCTTTGTCAGATAACAAAGAGAGAAGGATGCTTTATTCACACATTTTTTTCAAGCTTACTAGTTTTATATACTTAATCATAACCCAAATTATTTTAGTTTAGTTTAATTATGGGCAACACTACAGTAAGAACTTAGCATCTAAGAGAGTAGATTTCAAAAATGTTTAGATGATAAATAAAGAGACAATTTACTTCTCACTTTGTCCTCAGTAAATTCTCTGAGTTAATGATGTGTGTAATGTGGAAAACAATACTGATTTAAAACCTTGGTAATTCTGATTAACCCAGTAAGTCTGAGTTTGACATACATGAGAATTATTAGTTACCTTTTTATCTTTGATATTTTGAGATATTTTATTTTCAGAAATCACTTTCCATTTTTTGTAAAGAAAAAAGTTCATGGCCAAAAGTAAGTTTAACAAACAGAAGTTCAATAAAGACTGTAATATTCAAAATTCTACTTCCTTTAATTACTTAACTAAGGTTACTTGATGGTATCAATTAACATTTTGATTAACAACTTCCTAGGCATTTTTCTCTCTCTTCCTCTCTGTATATATGTTTCTATATCTATATATATTGATATATATATTTCTGTGTGAATATATATGCATATATATATTCATCCAATAGTTTATGAAGGATCTATAATAGATTAAATGGAATGGGAGGGGATGGGAAATATCAGAGTGCATTGTATGTATTAAGGTAAGAGTTTTTTATGAAATTTACTTCAATCATGTGTGTGCCTATGTGAGCACACACACTATGTCACAGTGAAAGATGTTTCATACTGGGCCGGGCGTGGTGGCGCACGCTTGTAATCCCAGTACTTTGGGAGGTGGAGACTGGAGGATCCGGGTTCGCGGCCAGCCTCAGCTCTTGCTCTCTCTCTCCCTGTCTCTCTCTCTCTCTCTCTCTCTCTCTCTCTCTCCTTAGTGAGGCCCTCCGCAACTTCGTGAGACCCGGTTTCAAAATAAAGCATAAAAAATAGGG
>PVJS01017339.1:0-36294 GCA_004027185.1 Glis glis
GTGTGTGTGTGTGTGTGTGTGTGTGTTTTGCGGTACCGGGGATTGAACCCAGGGGCGTTCTACCTCTGCGCTACACCCCCGGCCCTATTTTTTATACTTTATTTTGAAACCGGGTCTCATGAAGTTGCGGAGGGCCTCACTAGGGAGAGAGAGAGAGAGAGAGAGAGAGAGAGAGAGAGAGCTGAAGCTGGCCGCGAACCCGGATCCTCCGGTCTCTGCCTCCCAAAGTACTGGGATTATAGGAGTGCGCCACCACGCCCGGCGAATCCAGTGTTTTGATTTTGTTTTTTCTTTCCCATGCTTTCTCCCGGAGGCAGGCCCAGTCATATGTAACCGTGTGGCAGCGTGGACGGCCAACACACTAAGAGAACCCCATTTTTCTGGCCAGAGGAGCCAGAAAAGGGGGTTCCTGAGAGCCCAGAGGATGTGCAGAAAATCTCCAAGAGGAGAGGGATAGAGAAGGGGAATCCCTACCTCTGCATATGAGCCTACCCAAGTGCCGGGCTCACCTTCTAGTGGCACATGCGTGGAATATGCATTTGCAAAATGATAATAAAGCAAAGGCTTTGAGAACTGAATGATGATATGAACCAATGCCCGAGTCCCAGACCCATCCGAGTGGCAGACGAGTGAGACGGACCTCAAGAGCTTAGCAAAGGCTTTGAGAGCTGGACCGAAGTTGAAACCACCATTAGCAGAGGCGAGCGAGATCTCACCATCTGCACTTGAACATGCCCATGGTCTGCTAAATAAAAACACTGACGGAACAAACAGAAATCCCATTCTCCAGAGGATTTGAACAGGATCCAGAGTCTCATAGGATACTCTTCAAAAACTCCCAAATTACTTGACATACTACAACCCAAGAAACTAAACCAATTCTCAGAGGAAAAGACAACGAACAGCCAGGTGTGGTGTCCCACACCTGTAATCCCAGGACTCAAAGCCAGTCTCAGCAACTTAGCAAGACCCTGTTTCAAAAATGAAAGATTAACCGGGTGTGGTGGTGCACGCTTGTAATCCCAGTACTTGGAAGGCTGAGACCAGAGGATCCAGGTTCACGGCCAGCCTCAGCTACTTAGTGAGGCCCTCTGCTACTTAGCGAGACCCTGTTTCAAAATAAAGAATAAAAAATAGGGCCGGGGGTGTAGCTCGGAGGTAGAATGCCCCTGGGTTCAATCTCCAGTACCGCAAAAATAAATAAATAAATAAATAAATAAATAAAAGATTAAAAATAGGGCTGGGGGTGTGGTTCAGAGGCAGAATGCCCCTGGGTTCTATCCCCAGTACCAAAAAAAAAAAAAAAAAAGACGACCAACAGATGCTAACCCTGAGATGACCCAGGTATTGGAATGATTAAAGACCTTAATATGGTTATTATAACCACGCCCTGTGAGGTAAAGTTGTACATTCTTAAAATAAATGAAAAGATAGAGATTCTTAGTAGAGAAATAGAAGCTATGGAAAAGAAGCAGATGGAAATTTTATAACTGAAACATACAATATCAGAAATGTTTCCCCCCAAAAAATCACTGAATGGATACCAGGTACAGTGGCTCACACCTGTTGTCCCAGATTCTCAGGAGGCTGAGACAGGAGGATCACAAGTTCAAAGCCAGCCTGGGCAACTTAGGGAGACCCTATCTCAAAATAAAAGAAAGGAGGAGCTGGGTGTGTTGGTGCACGCTTGTAATCCCAGTACTTTGGAGGTGGAGACCGGAGGATCCAGGTTCGCAGCCAGCCTCAGCTACTTAGTGAGGCCCCCTCCGCAACTTCGTGAGACCCGGTTTCAAAATAAAATATAAAAAATAGGGCCGGGGGTGTAGCTCGGAGGTATAGCGCACCTGGGTTCAATCCCTGGTACCGCAAAAAATAAATAAATTAATTAATTAATTTAAAAAAATAAAAGAAAGGAGGGGCTAGGGATGTAGCTCAGTTATAGAGTGCACCTGGGTTCAAGCCCTAATAACACACACACACACACACACACACACACACACCCCACTGGGTAGAGTCATTGAAATTGTCTAATCTGAGCCAGGCGCACACCTGCAGTCCTAATACTTGGGAGGCTAAACAGGAGGATTGCAGGTTAGAGGCCAGCCTCAGCAACTTAGAGTGACCCTGTTTCAAAAAAAAAAAAAAAGAGGCTGGGGTGTAGCTTGGAGGTAGAATGCCTCTGGGTCCAATCCCTCTCCCCCAAAGAGCCCCTGTGTGTTGGGGCGCAAGGGGCAGCCGCACCCCCAGGCTCATGGTAGGTTGCACTTCCCTGCTCCCTTTGACCTTCACTGTGGCCGTGCGACTTTGGCCAACGGAGCTGCGAGCAGCAGTGTCCTGGGCTTGGGTGGAGGCGTTCAGAGCCTGGGCGGGACCTGCCACCTCTATTTCCTTCAGGGACCGGTGGCCACAATGCTGAGATGGTCCCATTCTCTATCAGCTCGGATGAGTCCTGTGGTGTCAATGTGTCCCCCAAAAGTTCATGTGTTGAGAACTTAACCCCTAAATTTATTCATCAATGGTGTTAGGAGGTGGGACCTTCGAGTGGTAAGTAGGTTTAAATGAGGCTGTCGGGGTGGGGCCCCATGATGGCATTAGTGGCTTTTAGGAAGAGGAAGAGGGACCCAGGCTGGCACACTAGCTGTGTCTCACCACGTCATACCCTCTGCCAGACCCTCTCCAGATGGAGGAACCATGCTCTTGGCTTTCCCAGCCCCCAGAACCATGAGCCAAATAAACTTCGATTCTTTATAAATAACCCAGTCTCAGGTATTTAGTTACAGCAACAGAAATCAGACTACGACAGTAAGTAGCGGATGCAAATAGGAACAAGACAAAATAAGCCTCTAGGGTTTTTTGGGTTTTTCTGGGTTTTTTTTGTTTTTGTTTTTTTGCGGTACCGGGGATTGAACGCAGGGGCGTTCTACCTCTGCGCTACACCCCCGGCCCTATTTTTTTTATACTTATTTTTGAAACCGGGTCTCACGAAGTTGCAGAGGGCCTCACTAGGTAGAGAGAGAGAGAGAGAGAGAGAGAGAGCTGAGGCTGGCCACGAACCAGGATCCTCCGGTCTCTGTCTCTCAAAGTACTGGGATTACAAGCATGCGCCACCACGCCCGGCGAGCCTCTAGGGTTTTAAGTCACCAAGATGTGAGGTTGTTGGTTACCGTATTCTGTCCCGATACAGTGGGACAGCTTTATTTCCATTTGAAAGACGGGATAGCAAAAGGGACATGACTTGCCTACAGTCACACAGAGGGGACCTGGGACCAAGGGTGGAGCTTGATCGTAAGGAAAACATTGCGATTCTTTCCAGGGAGGCTGGAGCCAGAAGCGACTGGAGCACTGTCCCTGCCACCTGGGGCAATGGAGTCCCCCCAGCCCATCCCCCACCCCCAGCTGTTGGCATCATCGGGAGCAGGAGAGGGGTCCTCTGCTCAGAGCGAGGCAGTGGCTGCCTGGGGACGCCGTATTCTTGGGAGGACCAGATATGCTACACTCAAGTATGCGGCAGGAGGGACTGTCCTCAGTTTCTGTCCGATGCGCCCCTCCCCGCATCAGTAGCTCCATTTGCCCGCTGTCTAAGGAGCCTCTTCCATCACTGGTAAATCTCACCCAGGGGAGGCTGGGAAACTCATCCAGGGGCAGGGCCAACGAAACCAGGAAGAGACGAGCGCCGCAGCACCGCCGCAGCACAGCTGTCTGATCCACGTGTCTATGCGACCTCCAGCTCCTCCTTTACCCACAGGTGTCTGACTTTATTCCGGGCCGTAGTGTACCTGCGTGGATGACTACATTCCTTGGTTTCCCTTGGGATGTAAACAGAGGTTGTTGGGAGAGATTTCTAGGAAACTTCCCTAAGAGGGGGTCAGAGAGCACTTTGGAGTCCCTAAGCACAGAGGCTATGTCTACACACTCCTTGGAATCTTTATTATTATTATTATTATTATTATTATTATTTTGTTTTGTGTTTTGGGTATTGGGGATTGAACCCGAGGGCATTCTACTTTTGAGCTACACCCCCAGTCCTATTTTATTTTATCTTTTATTTTGAAACAGGGTCTCATTAAGTTACTGAGGGTCTTGCTAAGTTGCTGAGGCTGGCCTGGAAGCTGTGATCCTCCTGTCTCAGCCTCCCAAATACTGGGATCACAGGTGTGCGCCACTGCACCCAGCTTGGAATCTCGCGCTAATGCTCGGGTTGCTTTCCCAGCACTGGTGGGGTGCAGCTCCCAGCTATCCAAGCAGGCTGTGGCTGCAGCGACGCCCAGCCCTGTTCAGCGGATTCTGACGGTAACCTGGAAGGTCCTTGGGGGTTACCCAGCCTGCTTTCTAAAAACATGAAGATAGGATCCAAGAGGGATTGAAGAAAATTGTCTCAGGACCCACAGCGAGTTGGATGTAGTGGGTGGAACCTGATTAGTTCTTGACTCTCACCCCTAAATTCCTGACGGAATGACCCATTGCCTGGTTGGGGGTGGAGAGGAAGGGGCCAGACACGGTGGGCGTGGCTGTGGGTAGAAGCACCACTTCTTTTTTTTTTTGCGGTACTGGGGATTGGATTGAACCCAGAGGCATTCTACATCTGAGCTACACCCCCAGCCCTATTTTTAATTCTTTATTTTACTTTTTTTTTGGTACTGGGGATTGAACCCAGGGGCATTCTACCTCTGAGCTATACCCCAGCCCTATTTTATTCCTTATTTTGAAACAGGGTCTAAGTTGCAGAGGGCCTCACAAGTTGCTGAGGCTGGCCACGAGCCTGAGATCCTCCTGTCTCAGCTTCCCAAGTACTGGGATTACAAGTGTGCACCACCGCACCCGGCTAATTCTTTATTTTGAAACAGGGTCTCACTAGGATGTGGAGGGTCTCACTAAGTAGCTGAGGCTGGCTGCGAACCTGAGATCCTCCTATCTCAGCCTCCCAAGTACTGAGATTACAAGTGTGCGCCACCACGCCTGGCACAGGAAGCACCACTTCTAATAAAGCCGCCTGGGTCTCACAGGAGGCTGGTATGGGGCTCATCACGCTGCAGGCACCCTGTGTGGAGCAGGATTCGGGGTGCAGCTTCCAATTGGCCACAGTCCCTGAGAAGACTCGACCTCCCTCCAGGTCCCACCCTGTAGAACTTGGGCTGGATCGACTGAAGTCAACAGGAACACCTTATTAGTTATTCCTGTAAGGCTTCTCCCCACTCTACCCCTTCACTGTTCGGAAGATCACCCCAGGAAACCAGCTCATGGAATGGCATGATACCCCAGTTTAGGACCAGGGGAACGTGGGTGGAGTGGACACTGCCGGTCCCTGCCTAGGTCCCTTTTACTGAGCCGGTGCGCCTGTCCCTCGCCTGAAGTGCACGCTGCTGCTAAGGGCTCACACGTGTGCCTCTCTCTGGAGAAGTCCCTTCGCTCTCAAGGGCCACTTCAATCGGAGTTGCTGGCAGATGAGCCCTCCACCCACCCACACCCCAGGGCTGCCGGCAGCCAACGACTGACTGATAGGGCACAAAAGGCCACTGGGGCTCAAGGCTACAATGCACACCCCAGAGCTCCCTGTCATAGCAGGCTGAAGCCAGATTCCAGTTCAAGCCTCCTCTTTGCTTAGCTTCTTCCCTAGCCCTGTCAAGCCTCCTCCACTTCCTTCCGGATTTCTCCTGAGAGCTCTCCATCAATAATCTGCCTGCCCCAGCTCAGGCTCTGCTGTAAGGCCGTGTGTAAGCTACAAAGCTCTCTTCCGCCTCCCCATCCTACGTCCTGGGAGAGAGCATTAGGTTCTAAGATGAGCGGCAGGGAAATTTGTGCTGGTGAAGGGAGCTGAAGTTTCCCTCACTCTCTGCCTCTGCCATGCCTGAGCTCAGTGAGCTATGCCAGCAACTGCATTCATTGATCAGATATTGATTAGGCACCCACTGCATACATGCCAGCAGCAACTGCTTAGCAATGGGGTACAAGAGAAATGCGGCTCTTACCCTGACCTCCTAAACGAGGTCAGAAGGCTTCCCCGACACCCCTCAGTCCCCAGCCACACAACCAATTGAGCACACAGACCCTTCAAAATGCTTTTAATTTCTTTTAATGTATAACAGTTACGCCTGAGTTACAGAGGCAGTGCTTACAAGCAGCAGGTAGTTAAAGCAAATACCAGTTTCTCTTTCTAGTCTACTACTCTATATAGCTGAATAAATTATGGTGCGATTATATTTAAACACACGCCCTCACGCACACGCGCACACCCCCTCACACCCTCACGCACACACTCTCTTCCGCATGAAGGAAAACAGCTGTGGGTCAAACACAGGAGCAACGGCGTTGCAGGTACTAGGAAGAAGGAATGATCTAGAGTATGACGTGGAGATTTCCCGGGGAAGGGGTTGGCCATGTCTAAGTAGACGGAAGAAGCATTAAATACACAGATGTCTTGGAGCATTTCAAGATGGCGGCCGGAGTACCCCCATTTGGTCTTGGTTTGGTGTTTCTGTAGGAGGGGAGAAGACCTCTGTACCCTAAAAAACATCCAATAGGGAAAGACACATTCAGGAGCTCGAGGAGAACATCAGCCTAGAAAAGATCTAGAGAAAGGTTTTGTTGTTGTTGGCAATGTGAAATTTCTCATCAAAGTCCATGGTCCAAATCTCCAAACATTTCATTTCCATCCCAAACAACATTGGATTCTGGGGGAGTCTTAAAGTCCAGGACCTGTCCTGTTCTCCGTCCACAGTCGGTTGGAAACCTGACCTTTTTGTGTGTCTTCTGGGCGGCCCGCTCTCTCCGTTCTTCTCCCCTTCTCTCTTATTCCCCCATTTCTGTTTCCTCTGCTTTCACGTTCCTCTTGCAAAAGAACAGCAAAGGTGAATCAAGTAAAAAATAAGAGTATAACAGCATAGCTTGGTTCTTACACATCACTTTTTTTTTTCTTCCTAGCTAGAGAGAAATACCAAATGAACAAACAAAGTAAGGAAAATGAAAGAACCCAACAGAGCCTGGAATGTATAATTTGAAACACACGATATGCAGATATATCCCTACAGATGGTCCCTGGCACTAGCACGACACACACTGTGGGGGTTTCTTTCCTTTTTTAGTATATATATTTATATATAAAAAGTCAACTTCCTATAAACAAACAGCACATCACCACGTTTCCAACTAATGTACAATGAGCTCAGAAGAGGGCCCCCCATTGGTAGGACCAGTAGCTACTCGGGATAAGTTGGAGGAGACGTCTCTTACTTTGCTATGGATTTATCTACAGGGATGGGTGGGGGTGGCTTCTGGGCTGGCTGGCCACTGGAATGCAGGCCTTGTTCTAGGCTGTGGTCAAGCCCAAAGAGATTGAGGCTTTGTGCCTCTCGTCCAACCAATATCATCTCTCTGGTGAGGTTGGGAGCTGCCAACGCGAGGCCGAATTGTATAGACTGAGTTGGCCGTGCACGTGAATACGTGGAGTTTTAGGGAAGATCTGTTGGGGTCAAGGAAAAGAAGTCCCATTTTCTACCAAGATGGTGGCTTGGGAGAACTTCAGAGGTGTCACAAGTAAGGAGAACTCATTTGGTTTATTCCCAAGCAGATCTTGGTTCCGTTTCACCACGGGGGGGCAGTTCACTGGGATTGGTCCTAGCATTGGAATGCCACTTCTGGTGTGGGGCTGGGTGGTTTTGATGTCACCTGCTTGAGATCCCTGCTCCTGAGTGACACGGGGTGTAAAGAGACTCAGACACGTTCTGAGCCAGGCCTCCTGGGGGAAGGATTGACCACTCGGGGAATGTGGATGAAGATGTGGTTGGTCTTTGAAGGAGCTGCTTTCTGGCTGTGATAGCTGCAAAAGTGTGGACCGGGTTTCCAAGGGACAATATGACCTTCCTTTTTGTCCAGAGCTTGAAGAATCCAAAGTCTCTTGTAGAGGATGCTATAGTTGAAAGCTTGGCTGAACCTGATGGGCCACATCTGCCTGGGTACCTGCTGCTACCAGAGTCTATTTGTCCCCAGTTACCAACAGGTTCCTCTAAACCACAGATACGAGTCATCCTACGCATGGCCCGGGACTGGCTTGATGTGACCAGGTCCAAAGATGAGAAACAGGTGACCGTCTGTCACACAGGTGACATCCAGGCAGACAAGTGTCCTAGCATCTCGTCAACCCGATTCCCCAGGAGGAAGGAGCTCAGGTGAGCTCCCAGAGCAGCAGCCCTTCCTTTTAGGAATGTCTTGTCGGCTGAGGGCAAGAGGCATGGATTGAGCAGGCAGGTGGCCTCCCATGCCCAGGTGGGGACAAGCAATTGGGTCCAATGTCTGTGGATTCAGTGCTGCATCTACCATCACAATGTCCCGGAGTCACAGCACTTGATAAAGGTGATTCAAGTGGAGATTAGAATGACAGTGATGGTAAAGGTGAATATAATTTTGATAAATAGGTCAAGGTGGTGGAGAGGGTTCCAAGGGAAGAGAGTCAGGGTCTCAGACTGAAGGGCTCAGCTCTTAAAGAGAACGGAGCTGGAGGAGGCTGCAGGAGTAGTGAGGAAGGGGCCTTTCCCCTCTTTTCTAGAACCTTTGGCATCTTCCTCTGCCCAGGGTGGTGGCTTGAAAACTGGCCACACAGGCTGTGGCTCAGCTGTGCCCAGTCAGAAGATGGAGGCTTCTTGGCCAAGAATGAGTCCGATGCCACTCTGGGTGTGACAGGGACATGCGCTCCACTAAAATGCCAAGGATTCTTGGGAGTCTTATCTGTGGGTCGAGCGTCCCTGCCCGGTCCAAGAACCTCCTCCCAAACACCCCGGGCGCCCTCTGCCCTTCAGCAACACTTCGGGGCTCGAGGAAGGAGGAGGCCCCTTCCCGGAGCGTCGTCGGGTGCGTGTGGGGTGGGCTCTGGTCTCCAGGGGAGGTTCTGTGTGGCTGTGAACTCCGGGGGCCTGGACGTGAAGGCCCAGAGCTAACACCTTTGTCCTCAAGCCCTTCTGAGCCCGCCTGTGCCTCTCCACTCCTGTCACCCCAAGGCTTTCCCCTCCCCATGCCAGCCAATGCAGCTACGGAGGAAACCAGAAGGTGTGTGGGGCTCCCAGGCCCTGCGTGCAGTGGGCGAGGTTGGAATTGAGCTTCAGTCTAGGAGCTGCCTGCCTCCTGATGTCTGAGCTGGGCCCCACGTGGACAAGCCCCGTCTGTGCATCCCTGCTCTCTGCTCACCCTCTTTCCCCTTCTTTCCAGTCTCCCTGACACCCATCAGGGGTGTGTGAAGAGGATTCTGAAGTCCTCTAAATTCCTGGGTGAAGCGGAGCCTGTCCCCTGTTGACTCCCCTGGGAAGGCCCCAGGGTCCCCTCTCTGCTGGAGTCCCAGTGTCCAGAGTCGGAAAGGCTATCATGCTGAGCTCCCAGCACTGGCAGCTGAGAGCGCCTGTGAGCTTCGCCTGCACCTCTGGCCGGGCACCCCGGGGGTCAGGTCCAGAGGCTCCAGGACCCCATCTCAGGCACTGTCCTCCTCGGGGTGCCGAAGTGCTCCATTCAGGATGAGCCTCGATCTCCATACTGAGATGGCACAGAGACCACAACAGATCTGAGCAGGGAGACACAGCAGGCTGGCCAGAAACTCTCCTGGGAAGGGAGGGGGGTGGGCTCCAGGGGACGCTCTGGGTCCCTAACCACAGGGGAGTGACAGACTGGCTGGACATCTCCAGAGGGCTGCCTGTGAGAGGGGACGGGCTCCTTTCCTGGCCTCCTGCGGCCCCAGGAGGATGAGGGGACTGAGGCGGGGAGGCTCAGGGGTCAGGAAGGGTTGAGCTGGGCTTGGGCCGGGGCAAGTCGCCCCAGTGGCCCTAGTAGGCCTGGCCGGTTTCCACGGGCAGGAGTCCCAGCACAGCGGAGTGTTCCCCCAGCTTCATGCGACGCTGTGTGGAGAGGCTCACGTTCTTGGCCAGGTAATCAACAGCAGCTGGAAAAAGGAGAGAGAAATTCCTAGTAATTGAGGTTCTTTTGCTCTATTTTTCCATTTTCCCTCCCTCCCTCCCTCCCTCCCTCCCTCCCTCCCTCCTTCCTTCTCTTCCATCCATCTACCCCATCTGCTCGCCCATCCATCCATCCATCCATCCATCCATCCATCCATCTATCCATCCATCCTTCTGTTCATCCATCCGTCCGTCCGTCCATCCATCCATCCTTCTGTCCATCCATCCATCTCTTCATGAAGCTCTTTCTTTTATCTCCCCTCCAATCATCCAGCAAATATTTACTTAAATCTATTATTTCCATAGCTCTGCTGTAGGTTCTGTAGGGAAGTACAGGAGGGTATCCACAATGTCAGGTGAAGAATTAATCCCTTTCCAACAAGCTCTCTACACATCCCAGCTATTGGAGATGGCCAGTGAGTCCCGCTGAGCCCAGGTAATAATGGGGCGAGGTCCTTCTGCCTGCCCTGGACTCTGAGCCCAGCTCATGGGTGAAGCAAAACAAGACGCTTGCACAAAGGGAAGCAGGTTTTGTGGGTGAGCTGAGAGGTCCATGCAGAAGGAGGAGCCTGGACCCCGACATGCAGGGAGCTGGGACCTACAACCTCCGGTCATGCAGAGGAGACAGATGCGTGTGTGAGGGTGTGTGCGAGTGGTGCAGAGCTCTGTGGGTGTGTGCAGGCTGTGTGTGAAGAGTGGAAACAAGAGTCTCCACGAAGCAATAATGGGCTTGTGCATGTGCGCTCACGAGAGAGCAATACTTGCACGTGCATGTGTAGTTGTGCACGCCTTTGTGAGTACATGAGCAGAGGGAGTGGGTGCGTATATATGGGTGCTGTGTAAAGATGGCTCTGCCGGAGCCAGGTACACGTGTCTGTGCAGTGAGGACCACTGTCGTGCGTGTGCATGGGTTCTGTCTTGACTGTACTAATTGAGGCTACAGCACAAATGGGCCCTGACCAAGCCATCTGACTGGCATGCGGCCAGGGCCTCCTGAGACACAGAGGCGCTCCCTCCCCAGCCGGGGTTCACAGTTGTGGCCAACAGAACCTCCCGGGACCTCAAGGATTCAGAGGACAAGGAGAGCCAGGAGGCCTGGCCCAACACCGGCTCTGTCACCTGCCCACCAGGGGACGCTGTAACACTACATGCTTCAAGGTTGGAGGCTGATGGACTGGCCTGAGGGCGAGGCCAGCTGGCCCGTACCAATAATTGAGCCGCCCGAGGCTGCACTGCCTCATAGTTCCAATGACCTAAGTTCAAATCCTGCACCTGCCAACTTTAAGCATGTGGCTTGGGGCACACCACCTCACGCCCCCAGTCCCAGTGTTCTGGGATGTCAGCAGCACCGAGCTGTGATGGAGGTTAAAGGAGAAGACCGCCGAGATGGCTAGCTGTGTCTGTCTGGCACCGTGTGAGCTCGGCAGATACGGGCTCACACGCAGTGGGACTTGGAAGGGAGATGTGACCTTGGATGGGGGCAAGAAGGAATGGAAGGGCAAAGGAGGCGACCCCCTCCTGCTTGAGTGGCTTTGGGCAAATACTCTCCCTCTCTGGGTCTGTTTCCCCATCTTTAAAATGGGGGGAGCAAATTCTGGCCTGCCCAAGGGTTGCTGTGACAAGGACCACATGAGCCAGTGTTCTGTCACAGGCTGGTCCCGGAGGGCCCTCTAGATTCTCAAAGCATGTGCGAGTGCCCTGGGTCTCTTAGGAGTGTCTGGACCCTGTGCCCGTCGGCTTGCCAGGCTCTAAGGTGGGTGATCAGGGGCAAGTTAAGCCCACCCAGGGCCTGAGCTGAGACCCCAGGTGCTACCAGTCACCTGGCCTCCAGGCTCCCGGCTGGTAGAGCAGAGGTGGCAAAGGCCAGCCTTAGCCTGCCTGCCCCTTACTCTGGGTGGGGGCATGGCATTTGCATCTCTAGCCTTGGGAAGACCCTGCATCCCGGGTGGGCACTAGGGTCCTCAGGGGGCGACAGGAGGTGGAGGCAGAGCTGGCAGCTCCAGGGGGCGCGCTCTGCGCGGGTCCTACTCTCAGCTCATTGGTCGTTGAATTTGCACACTAACTCTGTGAGGCTGCTGCTATGAGCATCTCCCTTTCCCAGATCGTGGAACCATGGCCGGAGAGACTCACAAGGTCACACAGCTCCTAAGACCTGACGCCAGGCTGAAAACCCCGGCAGTCAGGTGCCAGCTCCTATGGGGCCTCACAGGCAGCCTGTGCAGACGACCCCACAGCACTCACCCAAGTCCTACATGGGTCCTATTTCTACCCTAGCCAAGGTCTGTGACTGGTCCAAGGACACAGCCACGTCAGGTGACCTCTCCTCTGGCCACAGAAAGCTGCGGCCCACCTGCCCTTGTCCACACCGTGCCAGCCTGACACGACCTCTCCGGCCATTCCTGTGGGTGAGGCTGGAAAGCCTGGCTTTGAATTAGCCCTCATTTCGCACCTACTATGTGCTAGGTGGATATTATCCCATTTAATTCTCCCTTTCTCTTTTTCTTTTCTTCCCCCCAGGGCCTCATGCATGCTAGGCAAGTGCTCTGCCACTGAGCCACACCCCCAGCCCTCATTTAGTTTTTTCAACAGTCCTTTGCTTTAGGTATGATTGTTCCCATTTGATAAATGTGGAAACTGAGGCACAGGACAATTGCTGGTTCGGAGTCCTGCAGTGTGCGACTCAGAGGAGCTTGAACTGGTCCCTCTCATGCCTCTAGCCACTCTATGTGTCTCCTCTTTCACCTCTCTGGGTTGCCAGCCCATGGCCCAGCACACAGTAGGAGCTTGCCCGGGCCCTGTTGAGGTAGGCAAGGAAACACGAGGAAGCCAAACTTTACTGATGACCCAGCCAACTTCAAGGGCACCCAACGGTGCCCACAGAGCCTGGTGTAGAGCCGGGGTGCGGGGAGGGCAGGGCCGTGACATTTCTCATTAGGGCCTCTGTCAAGGAGCTCCCTGTCCCTCTGTCTCTCCGTGGCTCCCCTCCTCTGCCTCGCGCCTGTGCCTGGGCTCTAAACGTCTCAAATTAGATTAATCAGGAGTTGGCAGGAGATGTGGCGGCGATGCCAACCAGTAAACAAATCTCAGCCATCAGCCATCGTCAGCCGCAGCCCCAGAGGAGAACCCTTCTAGACACAAATTCTTATTAGACTTGTCAGATCTATTAAAATTCTTTTCACACTTCTGCGTTCTATCAGCCCCATCATTAGTATGGCCCTGGCCTCTGGGAACACCGGGGCCATATTAATCTGCCGCATGCCCCATCCCTGGCCCCTGCCCCCACCCCCTCTAGGGACAGGGAAAGACAGACAGATGGACAGACGGTAGGAAAAGAAGGTGGGAAGGTGTCCCTGGGAAAGCGAGAGGCCCATGGAGAGGGGGATGACTTGGCTACGGAAGAGTATGACCCACAGGTACGTTCCATGTGGACCTGAAATGGCCCTCCAGGGACAGGTATGGGCAGGGACAGGTGTGGGCATGGCTCTGCACACTTGGATATCCACTGCTGGGTGACCTCGGGGAGATAACCTCTTGGGACAATGCTTCCTCACCTGTGCAATGGGGACAACCATGCACGTCACACAGGGTGGCTAAGAGGACAGAATGTCACGCCCAATAGTAGGTGCTCAATAAACAGTCATCTCTTCTTTTGTGCCTAAACAGTCTGCATATGTATGTCTTGAATCGGTGTCTATACACACATCAGTGATGCTCACATTCAAGTTCGTGTGTGTGTGTACATCTGTTCATGTGTGAGTGCATGCGACGCTGTGACATGTGTGTGTCCTTGCTAAGTGTTTTACACAGATCTGTGGCTGAAGTCAGGCGACTCTGAATCTGCCATGTCCTTTCCCGTGTGGGACTTTGGGAAAGCTGCCTAGTCCCTCCGAGCCTAGTTTTTGCATCTGCAAGCTGGGGCCAGATGACTTTGAGAATCGTGTGAATGAGGAGCAAGCCTTTCACCCAGCGGCCCACAGGCCCGACTCAGGCGCAGGGCAGCTGTGAGTCAGTGACGGGCTTACCTGGGCATGCCGGCAGGGCGAAGCTGGAACCCCAGCCATGGTGGGTGTATTCAGTGGCCCACATGGGGCAGATGACTAATGTAGAACACAGCGTGGCTGCCCCAGAATGTCAAAGGTGAGGAGGATGGTACAATAGGAAGACTCAGAGGACTGAGTCTAATCCCTGGGCCCCATTTCACAGGAGGCAAGATTGAGGATCAGAGAGGCACGTGTGTGACTCCCCACACTAAGGGGCAGCAGAGGGCAGTCTGTGCTGGGATGCCCTTGGGGTGGGGCTGGAGAAGGTGGCCCAGGAGGAGGTGGGGCGGAGGGAGGAGGGGAACACCGAGGGGGGAGGGGCCCTGGCTTCGCAACTTCCCTCCATCCTAGGGACAGTCTTTCCTTTCTCGCCTCCTGGGCCCCTTCCCTTTTGATCCCCCTCCCCCACCACCCCCACGCTGACTTTGGGGTTAATTCTATTTCCGAATTGGGCAGGCGCCCCTGGAGCAGGGCAGGGGCTGTGGGTGTGACTAACGCCAGCCCCGGGCCGCTGCCTCCGCCGCCCTCAAATCTTTATCAAGAGCATGTGTGTCCTGCTCCATGCGGGAACATGTGTTGGGTCAGGGGTCACCCGAGCCCCTCGGGAGACACCCCTGGCACACACCCTGCTCTCAGAGGCATGCATACATGCACTCCCCGTGCAGACACATAGCTGTGCACACAGACACACCACCCGTGCACCCCATGTACACGCCCAAACACACACAGATACACTCAAGGATATGTGCACACCCATTACGCACAGCCTCAGCTATCTGCACACGCACACACGTCTGTGCGCATGCGTGCGTGCTCATGGGACATGTCCACATAGTGACACATGCACACAGATGCCCAACACACAAGCACATCCACAGACATGCTTGACCACACAAACACACCTGGATGCACACTGAAACACACGTTACTGCCACAGAGGCTCAAGTGAATTTATGCACGTGTGTTCATATACACCAATCCATATGCACGCCATGTGTACACAAACAATATGGTTGTTTATAAGCACAGGCGTGAAAAGTCATGTACGCATACACCCCATGTGCTCATGACACATTTACACACACACAGGTAACTCACCTGTCTGCAAAGACGTGTGTACTACATGGCTAAGGAACACCTTATGGGCACACCGCGCATGTGCAGACACAAACCCGACCGGTAACATATCCAAGATACATGCATTCATGTTCACCCCACCCACGTGCGCACGTACACACACGCAAACACACACATGTGCGGGAAGGTCCAGGAGCACAGCTGAGAGGTCAAGGCCCACACAGCTGGCCCTCATTTAGCATAGAGGCCAAGGCCACGGGAGGAAAGGGTGCAGGAAGCTGAGGTGAGAGAGGCCAGGCCAGGCGGGAAGGCCGCCCCGGGCTGGGGGCCTCCCTCTCCCCATGCATCCTTCTGATTAGTTTGACACCAGCAGGTGAGGCCTTAGCCGGAGGTAGGGCTGAAGGGAGGAGGGGAACCCGGTGACCTCTGGCTCCCAGTCCCGTCTGGACCTGCCCTCCTGCCCTGCCGCTGGCCCCGTGAGGGGGACAGAGGCTGTAGCCAGGTTCATCTTTCTCAGCCTTTGGTCTGGGGGGGCCGCTGTCCCCCCAGAGGGGATGGCAGCTGGGGTGAGCGTGTGAGACCATCGCGGTTTGAGGATGCCAAGGCTGGGGGTTGGGTTGGAGGGGAGAGCTCCCAACACAGTTCCCCCACGGGGCAGCGAGGGGCAGGATCCCACGGTGCGGCCAGGGTCACCACCAGTCACACACAGGACAACTGGGGGCGAATTTCAGGTGTTTGTTCAGTTTTATCTAATTTAAGTTTAAAAAGTCACCTTCGATTTCGTTATTTTAGGGTTGGAAGCCATGTAAGTCTGTTTGGACAACTTGGGAGTGTGAACCTACTTCCTCAATGGTAAACTTTATGAAATTTAAACATGATTGAGTATTTCTGATGAAAACTTAGTGTCAGAGTTAAAATGGGTCATAAGGGTAAAATATATGCTGGATGTCCAAGACAGAGTATGAATGAGAGAGTGTAAAACAGTCCATTAATAATGTTATATGGAGCCAGGCTCGGTGGCGCACTCTTGTAATCCCAGTACTTGGGAGATTGAGACAGGAGGATTACAGGTTCAAGGCCAGCCTCAGCAACTTGGTGAGGCCCTCCATGACTAACAGTGAAACCCTGTTTCAAAATAAAAAATAAAATAGGGCTGGGGCTGTAGCTCAGAGGTAGAATGCCCCTGGGTTCAATCCCCAGTGCCAAAAAATAATAAAAATTAAGAAAAATAATTTTATATGGATTTACATGTTAAAATAATCATTTTTGATATATGGGGTTAAATAAAATACATTAGTAAAAATAATCCCATTTGTTTCTTATGTTCTAAAATGCTGCCGTTAGCTGGGCATGATGGTGCACATCTGTAATCCCAGTACTTGGGAGGCTGGGACAGGAAGGAGGGTCCCAGGTTTGAGGCCAGCCTCAGCAAGTAGTGACACTTAACAACCTAGTGAGAGACTGTTTCAAAACAAAAAATAAAAAGGGCTGGAGGGCTGGGGGTGTACACTTTGGAGGTAGAACACCCCTGGGTTCAATCCCCAGTAACTAACACACACACACACACACACACACACACACACACACACACACTCTGCAGCTGTTAGAAAATGCTAAGTGACACTTGTGGCTTGTATTATATTTTTTAGGAGCCCAAGCCAGGCAGGGGCCTGGCTAGAAGATGACTTGGGTTTGATGCCCAGCTCAGAATCATCTTAGGTCAACTCCACCTCCTTTCTGGACCTCGATTTCCCCTCCTGTGAAATGGGCATGCATAACCCCTACCACTACCTTACAGCTCTATAAATAAGCAGGGCCTTTGGTGTGGGGGGTACTCACTCTGGCCGTACTGGCCATACTGGTAGCCAGCCACGGGGTCCACGCTGTAGCTGGTGGTGCTGTAGGTGGGCGGGCAGTAGGACTGGGAGGTGGGCAGGCTGTCTCCCGGCTTGATGGAGTCAGCCCGCTGGCTACAGCTGGCAGAGATGGAGGAGGCAGAGTCCAGGCCTCCGTGCAGCGGGGAGATGGAGAAGTCGGCCTGTGGCTGCGGAGGCACGGCGCCGGGGTTGCTCAGGATGCTCATCACCTGTGGGAGAGATGGTACTGGAGTGAGCGTGCACCACCGCGTCCGGCTGGCCCTGGGCAGCCAAGGCTGGAGTCGCTCCCTTGAGGTCCCTGCCGCGTCCAGGTCCTCTGTTCACCTGCCGGGCCTGCCCTTGGGTGTGCGATGGTTACTGGTCCTTACAGTTACCCAGGAGGTCTCCGTCCACGGAGAGCACTGGGGTCACCCTGGGCCTGTCTGCTGAATGAATTGATGAACCGAGTCGAGAACGGTGTCTCTCCCGTCAGTTAGGAAACTCTCCTAGCCCAGATTTTGCATCAGGTCTGTGAGTGAGTAGCCCAGGGCCGGGTTCACCGGCCGCAGCTCCCTGCGAAATGTCATGACCGACTCTCAAGGAAGAGGCTGGGCGTCTGACCCCTGTGGGGGCTCACTTGAGGGCCCGGCAGTAGTGAGTTTCCTGGGAGGGGTGGGATCGCCATGCAGGGCCCGGCTCCCCTGGACCTCCCTATTCCTCCTTCCTCCTTCCTCTCCCTCTCCCTCCTCCAGCCTCCCAGAGCCAGGGCACTGCGGGGCTGCCCACTGGCTGCCCTTGTCTGTGCTGTAGCTGCTGGGATTTTAGGTGGGTGGACTGGCCTGGAGCCCATTAGGATGGCGCAGACCTGCCTGTCTCTGGATTTGCAAGAATGAGAGAGAAAGCGTTCTGGGGAAGCAGGCGGCTGCCTGGCAGATCTCACTGTCTCAGGAGCTGGGGTTTCCCAAACTCCTCCTGTGTGGACCACGCCCGACTCCCGGATCCTTGTCATGGCAGGGTCCTCAGTGGGGTGCCCGCATGTCAGGGTGTGAGGACAGCTGAGTGTTGGGCTGGGATCAAGGCTTGCTGTCAAGGGGGAGATCCCTCAGCCCGAAGAATTTGCTGTTGGTGGGGAGGATTCCAGGGCAAACTCAGGAATCCAATACTGCCCTGGGGGTTAGGACACCCCATTCTTTTCCAGGTTGTCTGTTGGGTTCTTGATCTAGCATACTTTCCTAAATTAAGAAATCATCAGGGCTGGGGTATAGCATAGGGATTCCATGACCAGCACCAGAGAAAAAAAAGATTGTTTAAAAATTGTAAAATGGTTTGGGGCTGGGTATGTAGCTCAATGGTAGAGCACTTTCCCAGAATTTGTAATGCCCTGGATTCTATCCCTGGCATTGCAAAAATAAACAAACAAACAAACAAATAAATAAATAAATAAATAAATAAATAAATAAATAATAAATAAATACTGGGTGTGGTGGTGTGAGCCTGTAATCCCAGTACTTGCGAGGCTGAGACTGAAGGATTGCAGGTTCCAGACAAGATTCAGCAATTTAGCAAGACCCTGTTGCAAAATAAAATAGGGCTGGGGGCCGGGCGTGGTGGCGCACACTTGTAATCCCAGTACTTTGGGAGGCGGAGAACGGAGGATCTGGGTTCGCGGCCAACCTCAGCTCTCTCTCTCTCTCTCTATCTCTCTTTCTCTCTCTCCTTGTCCCTTTCTCTCTCTCTCTCTCTCTACCTAGGGAGGCCCTCCGCAACTTCGTGAGACCCGTTTCAAAATAAAGTATAAAAAATAGGGCCGGGGGTGTAGCGCAGAGGTAGAACGCCCCTGAGTTCAATCCCCGGTACCGCAAAAAAAAAAGTTAAAAAATAAAATAAAATAGGGCTGGGAATATAGGTTGGAGGTAGAATGCCTCTGGGTTCAATCACCAGTACCAAAAAGGAAAAAAACATAGATAGAAGAAAGAAAGAAAAAATTACCATCCTACTCCTCACAAACACGGGGCCTGCTCCCCCAAAGAGGAGCCTGGGGCAGGAGAAATGAGGAGCAGGCAGAGGGAGGGGCAGGGTGCTCTGGAACATGCTGAGCTGCGCATGGTCCAGCACTCATCCTGTAAGACAGAGATCTACACAGAACTGCCGCCAAATCTGACCACGTCGCTCGAGAATTATCAATGGCTCGTTAAGTACCGCCCAGCGAAGGATTCTGGCAATCTGACCTCTACCTGCCTGTCCCGACCCTTCTCCCCCCTTTTACTTTACATCTCAGCAAAACTAAATGATGTGTTGCTCCCGTCCTTCCTTCATTTATTTATTCAACATGCATTTCGTAGGGTGCTACCCTGTGCCGGGCTCTGGCTGTGCCGCACTGGGAGCTCTGTGAGGCGGCGCGTTACTGTGTCTCATGCGTCTCTGCAGCCCCCGGTGCCTGGGTTGTGCCTGCGACATACGATGAGCTCAGAAAAGCTCCGCTGAATCCATGCACAGTCATCGTAGACCGTGGGGGCCTCGTGCATGCAAATTTAGACACTGAGCCGGGCACTGGGGACACAGCAATGAATGACGCCACTCCCATGCCCTCCTGGAGCTATCGGTCTAGTGAGGGAAGCGGAGAACACACAAGTAAAACATCATCATTTCTGAGATTGATAAATGCCATGGAGGAAGAATAAAGGGGCACAGTGGGGGCGAGGAGGGAGCCAAACAAGACCCCGAAGAGAGGCTGTCTAGCAGGAGTAAGAAGAGCCAGCCATGGGAAGACATGCAGAAGAGCTTTCCAGGCAGGGGGATCTGCAAGTGCAAAGGCACTGGGGTGAGAACACACCTGGCAGGTTTAAGAAATAGCAAGAAAATCAATATTAGTAAAAAAAAAAAAAAAAAAAAAAACTCCTGGCAGCTGTGAGGCCTCCTGCAATCCTTTGTAGAGGGGTCTGTGCGGGTGCCCGGTGGCTCAGAAGGCCTTGGACCCTGGCCGTTCACAGACAGCTCAGAAACAGCTTGGGCCCAGGGAGCTTTGCTCGTAATGGGATTTGTTCAATGGGATTTGCCCTGGAACATCAAATCAAATCCACATCTGGGGTAGGTGTGAACGGAGGGTGCTACTGGCTCAGTCTCTCCCAGAGCCCCCGGAGGCCTGTGGATCAAAGGGCTTCCATTTCACCCAGCACCGTTTTCAGGCAGAGCAGTTTCCAAGCAAAAGGGACGGGAGGACCCGGCTGAGTAGGGGTAGGAGCAGCAATGCTGCACAGAGAAGAACCTGGGCCTGGATTGTTCCTTGGTCACTGTAGTGGCTCCTCAAGCAGATGGCCTATTATTACCCCCATTCTGCAGATGGGGAAATTGAGGCACAGGGAAGTTCAAAAGGCCCACCTAGGGTCACACAGCCCGAGAGCGGCAGAGCTGGGATTTGCACCCGGGTGTCTAGGACCTAGTGCAATTCGCCCTCTCTTTCTCAAAACAGGCTGTGCAGAGTGGCGCAGAGCCCCCGGGCCCATGGCCTCTCGTGGCCCCTGGCTCACCCGGGGACTTCTGTGAGTCCCTCTCCGCTGCAGAAGCAGGAAGCATCTTGTGAGGGGCCCAGCTGAGGTCTGGGGGCTGCAAACTTTTGAACTTGAGGAAGTCCTGGCCCGATGCGGTAACCCACCCCCCTCAAGAATGCCGCGCCTCTCCCCGGGTGGGTCTACCTTTCCCCGTGACCTTGCTTTCGCTAATGTATTACTTCTTGCTACGTTACCGTTACTAACTCAAAATCAATACCGCCCTCCACATCTGTAAGGTTTTATCTGAAGGCAAATCTCAGGGCTGTCCGTCAGGCTGACTGACAGCCATCCCTTCCTCTCCCTTCCTCCCCCTCCCCCACTGCCCTGGCCCCCACGCAGCCCCCAGCCCCTTCCTCTCCCCTGCTCCAAATCAGTCCCAGCCTGGACCAGACTAAATCAATAAGGGGCTAGCCTCACCACCCCCCTTCTGTCCGCTGGGGAGAGGCTTGCTGGTTTCAGGGGTGGGGCCCCCTTTCCACAGCCTCTGCTTGCACCCCCCCCCACTGGCGTGACGCGCCGGCTCGCTCCCCTACTTTAAAAGAAGGGGATGGGAAAATGTAATTAATTCCCTCAGTTCCTGAGCTGGCCCTGAGGGCCTGGGACCGAGGAGGCCGAGCTGCGAGGTCTGCACCCTCTGTGATAACTGAACGTGTCTTTGGGAGGCTGCTGCAATTAGAAGAGCCAGCGCCAGCGTCCCCGCTCCATGCGCGGGGTCTGGGTGAGCTGGCGGGGGCGGGCGCAGCAGGGTGCAGAGGGAGAGGGAGGTGCGGGGCCTGAGACTGCTGGGGTCAGGACAGCTGGGAGCTGGAGGGGAATGGGGCCTAGATCAGACCCCTGGGACCTGCTGCTGGTCAGGAAGTCCCACGTCTACACTGCAAGAGGAGGTGGACCAAAGGGCCAGCTGTGTCCATGGGGCCCTTGGCCAGTCAGGGATAGGTAAAGGCCCTTCTGCAGTCTAAGGCCAGAATATATTCTTCCTTTCTTTTTCTTTTTTTCTTTCTTTTTATTTTTTTTTGTTCTAGGGATTGAACCCAGGGGTATTCTACCACTGAGCTACACCCCCAGCCCTTTTTGTTTTTTATTTTGAAACAGACTTGTGCTAAGTTGCTGAGGCTGGCCTCGAACCTGCGATCCTCCTGTCTCAGCCTCCCAAATACTGGGATTACAGGTGAGCACCACCAAGCCCGCCTAGACTATGTTCTCTAGCATCAATGCTCTGTAGCTGACTCCTGACCCTGGGTGATTTCTTAATCTTCCGGGCCTCAGTCTGCTCATCTGCACAGGAGAGTGGCAATGATTGTGCCCACCTCTCTGGTTATGGGAAGGACTAAAGGAGCGAGCGCACACAGAGGGCTTAAGTTTGTTCTTAGTACACGGAACTCTCCTCTCCCCTGCTGGTCTTCCTTCATTCCTTGCTGCCTGGGAGCTGTCCTTTCCATCTCTGTCCCCCAGAGGACTGGCCCTAGGGCATACCTTCTGGAGAAAGCACTTTCTTTGGAACAGTCCTGCCCCCACCCAGAGGCTGGGTGCACCCTGGAGAGGGAGCAGGCATGGGTGGCTCTGACAAGTCACCCCCCGACACACACACACACACAGTCCGGCCTGCGTGTGTCCGTCTATAGGGAGTAGGTGGCATCAAAGGGCACCAACTGGTGGCCTTGTCCCAGTCAAAACCCCAGTGAGCAGCCATGACAATCCTTTCCCTTTGCACAACTCTTTTTGGTCAGCTCATCAAGTCCACTTCCACACGCACACATGTGTGTATACACACCTAGATACACATCCCGGGAGGCAACTCAGGGGTGGCTGCTCAGAGAGGAGGGATTTGCAGAGTCTCACAGCAAATTGGTGGCTCAGTAGTCACCGGGCTTCCTGCCGCCCTCCTGTCCCCAGACTTGTGTCTGGCTCCCAAAGGACCTGTATGGGCACACTGAGGGCTTTTTCCTAAAGCCTCAGATCCAGTTCCAACCCGGTTCACCATCCTGCTAACTCATCCCCTTAACTTCCGTGAGCAGTGACAGTGGGGATGTCTGGGGGACCGCCTGTTCCTACTGTCGGGGTGCAGTTTGCTAGGAATGGAATGCGATGTTTGAACTGCATGGATAGATCTCAATGGACCAAGCACCGTCCCCAGGCTGGGGGTGATCTAGGAGAGCCCAGGTCACAGCTGCTCTGGATCCTAAGGGTCCTAAGGGTCGAGGGCCTGGAGTCCATCTCAGAGCGGGCTGAGGGCGGGGAGAGAGAGAGAAGGCTGCCCCACTGCCTGCCCACCCCGTCACTGGCTCCTGGGCTTGGCTGTCCATTGGGGTCACCTGAGGGGTTGGGGGATTAGGATATTTATTGAAGCTCCCCAGGTGATTCTAAGGGGGCAGCCACGTTGGAACCACCGCTAAAACCGTCACTGTTATTGCTGTACATACAAAGTTGAACAACATACACATGCCTGCAAGGGCAAAGACGGGGGATGCACAGGAGACACACAGACACTCCTGCAGGAACACATGCCGCCTATACGGACAGGCTGGCGGGAGCACACAAAGAATCATGCACAAGAAGTTGCGCGCGTGCGCACACAGTAGCTCCACACACCACCCACATACCCCGCGGAGGCGATCAGACCCGACACACTCACACTCCACAGCCTCACGACTCCACGTCCGCCAGCTCACCGGCGCAAACCTGCATGTCTGTGTGCACCTTGTCTAGCCCCAACGGACACACACACACACACACACATACATGACACACACGTGTGCATACACACACACACACACACACACACACACACACACACACACAATGCGGGTCCCCTGCCTGTCCCCAGCTCCACACTGGGATTAGTGCAAGCGAGAAATCACCCACCCAGGCAGCGGCCACCATCGCCCCCTCTCCCTCTCAGTTCTCTGCTAAGAGGATCTGGCCCCCCTCCCTGCCCCCTGTGGACAGCGGTAATGGGCTTCGGGTGCTGACTTGGAGCTTCCAAACAAGATTTCCTGCAGGTCTCCCTGTCCCCCGCCTCCTTTTGGAGGCCTTCTCTGCTTATGGCCTTCACCCTCTGCCCCTCCCCCAGCCCCACCCCGCATCTCACACGCAGCTCCCCGCCCCGCCCCCACCGCTCTCTCACTGACACCCCCGTCTTCCATGAGGCTTTTCTGCGCCTGGTTGCTGCTGTTCTCTTGCAAAAGCACGTCGCCCTTTGAGCCCCATAACTACTCTAAGAAACACTGTTCCTCTATTTTGCAGATGAGGAAACTGAGGCTCAGGGGCTTGCCTGGAGTTACCCAAGGGGTGAGTGGCAAGACTGGAGAAAGAACACTTGGTCCCTAACTCCTGCCCCATCTCCTGCACTGTGCCTCGCTGAGGTCTCCTTTACTCTAGATAGCGCCTTAACTCAGTGTGCGCGCACACGTGTGCATGCCTGTGAACATCACACATGTGAGTCCTGTGTGTGCACGTGAATAGTGAGTGTGTGCAAGCATGGCTATCACATGCGTGCCTGCCTGTGAACATCACACATGTGAGTTGTGTGTGTGCATGTGAGTAGCGTGTGCAAGCATGGCTATCACATGCGTGCCTGCCTGTGAACATCACACATATGAGTCCTGTGTGTGCATGTGAGTAGTGAGTGTATGCAGGCATGGCTATCACATGTGTGCATGCATGAGGGCTCTGTGTGCATGTATGGATAGAGTATATGTGTATCCGTGTGTGAGAGAGTATTTGTGTGTGCACATGGGAGTACTGCATACATGTGTATGTGTGGACTCATACATATGTGTGTGCACGAGTCTGTGCATGTGTAAGGACTGCATGTGTGTGCGTGTGTGTGTGAACACTGCACACATGTAGGGCACATGTCCTGTTTGCTCCATAGTAAACCATCTCACCAAGAACACAGGCCAAGGCCCCGGGTCCCCAGCGGCTCGGAGGGCCCCTGGCAAACACCACATCTGCCCTCTCCTGGCTGCCATCTCTGACGGGGTGGGGCTCCCCACTGTCCACCCTGTCAGGGCCTCTCTCCAGGGGTGCAAGTTGTACAACTGCAGTAGGAATGACCCAGGGAGGACTCTGGGAAGAAGCCCCTGGTGTGGAGGGAGCAAGGCTGGAAGGCTCAGCCCCAAGGGGCAGTGACCTCACTGGGTCCAGCCTGGGTGTCATGGCTGCCGCCCATCTCCCTGCCTGCGCAGGCTGCCCCCGGCCCTGAGCACTGCTGCACACATGTAAAACTCACACGTGCACACACACACATACACACAGTAGGTGGCACACAGTAGGTGTCCAACGGACATATTCTGAATAAATTCATGAGGGAAGGAATGAGTTGATCTTTTTATCTGCAGCACAAGGGCCTGGGATAGAGTTGGTTGAATGAAAAACAAATCTTGTGGAATGCTAGCAACCTCCCTCCCACACAAAGGATTTCAAAAAGCCCCCTCCCACCCCAGGGAGCCTCAGAGCTTTCAGCTAAAGACTGTCTGGAGGTAGGTGGGGGTGGGGGGTGGACAGAATAGCTTCCCACTTGTCCAAGAAGCCAAACACACACACACACACACACACACACACACACACACACTTTGGTGGACGAGATGTCACCCTCCAAATAAAATACCTAGAAACATCTAGACACACCTAGAAATACTAGACAGCGGTGTTGGCTGCGCCCTCCCTGGGCAGGTCCCTAGGCTGGCCCAAGTCGGAAGGTGTCCCTGTGCGCCAGGGTAGGTCCCTGGGCCCCAGCCCGGAGGGCGCTGGAGCTGGTGGAGAGCAGAGGGACTCAGAGACCATCTCTGATAAACGGTGGCAGGGGGATTAGAGCGGCTCTGCACGGAGCAGTGGCGGGGTTGGGGAAGGAAGGGGCTGATCGCTGGGAAAGATATGACTATTTAAAGATAATGATTGCATAAATTTAATTAGCACACTTTCACGCGGCAAATGGCCGTTTTGTAATTAATGTATCTGGCCTTACTAAGCATGAAAGATCCCGTCTCCCTCCCCTTCCTTCCCGCTCCCCCTCCTCAGCGGGCCCTAATGAAAGACAGAGAGCAAGTGACAGAAACAGTTTGTCAGCAGCTCCAGGTGTCAGGGGCCTAATTGGCCGAGCTGACGGGGGAGGGGGAGGCGGGAGGGCTGCGGGGAGGAGGAGGGGAGGCCTGGGCTCTCGGGCCCCCCTGGCCGGAGGGGGGGGTCCCCTTTGTAAGTGCCAGAGATGAAGATTGACCGTGGCAGGGGCTGAGCGGTGGCAGGGAGGCCTCGTTAGTACCTGGGCAGACAAGCTGGCACATATCACAGTGTGTTAAGGACTCCTGGCCGTGATAGCCCAGCCTGCTGCCCACTCCCAGGAGCCAAGCCTGCAGTAAATGGACAAGTGGACAGGCCTCGACTTCCTCCTCCAAAACTGTCCCCTGGAATTGACAGGCTCACACGGAAACATGATCATAGCCTCTGGTTATTAAGCACCTACTGTGTGCAGGCAGCAGGGCCAGCCACTCCTCCCGGGCAGACACCAGTTCAAAGAAGTACCTGTGTGTGTGTGTGTGTGTGTGTCACTGAGAATTGAACCCAGAGGCTTTCTACCTCTGAGCTATACCCCCCGCCCTATTTTATTTTATTTTATTTTATTTTATTTTTGTGGTAGTGGGGATGGAACCCAGGGGCATTCTACCTCCAAGCTACACCCCCAGCCCTATTTTTTATTCTTTATTTTGAAACAGGGTCTCACTAAGTTGCGGAGGGCCTCACTAAGTAGCTGAGGCTGGTCACGAACCTGAGATCCTCCTGTCTCAGCCTCCCAAGTACTGGGATTACAAGCATGCGCCACCACACCTAACTCTTATTTTTTATTTGGAAACAGGGTCTCACTAAGTTGCTGAGGCTGGCCTCACACCTGTGATCCTCCTATCTTAGCCTCTCAAATACTGAGATTATAGCTGTGTGCCACCATGCCCGGCTCAAAGAAATCCATTTTAACATTGCTGAAACTGGGGTGCACCTTCGACCCAGGGGTGCCCCCGTGATGGCCACATGGCTGGGTAGCTCTGTGGAGGCTCCTGCAAATACCTTCTGATGAGATCAGGGAAGGACCGACACCTGGTCATATCTTAGACCCATGACATGAGGTGTAATGAAAAGTCCTGGCTCCATTTTAAAGAGCGGGAGACTGAGGCTCAGGGAAGCTAAGGAATTTGCCCAAATGGACACAATTAGTAAGTGGTGGGGCTGGGATTTGAAGGTGTGCATGCAAAGCCCACTTCCTTTCTAGCACCTTCCTAAGGGACTCTGTAGGGAAGCCTCTTTGGTAAGTGCTGACAGCTTGTCATTTGCAGTAATGTCCCTCCAAAGTAGGGCAGTCTAGTTTTCCTGTGGAGTGCCAAGTCACGGGGTGGAGAGGAGCTGGGCTCCCATGCCAACCCCCCGTACCATGGCTGTACCCAGCGTGGCTGTGAGCATGCCCCTTCCCTGACCATGACCCTGCACTGCCCTCACCAGCTGTCCCAGCTGTGGGCCGCTGCCCTGCACCCCCGCACTCTCAGCCCCGGCCCAGTTTTCCAGTTTTCTCCGTGGAAGGCAGAAGTAGGAGGCCTTGAGCCAGCCTAAGCCGGAGGAGCAGGGCCCAGCCGGCCCTCTCCCGGACCAAATTCAATTTCGAAGCTTAATGAGTTTGCAGAGGAGCCCGGTGCGTCGCTGACGCCTGCTTCTTGCCGGCTGGGTGGTTCCCGGGCCGGGCCACCGAGTGCGCAGCGGCTGAGCCGGGAGAGCCCTGGGCCCCATCGAGAGTGGCGGGGGCACTGAGCGAGTGAAAAATGTCAGAGCAAATTGCTCTTGACAGCGTTAATATCTGCACCTCATAGCAATAATTACATGTAAATAAATAGCAAAATCACACTCAGCTGGAGGCAGCGCGGAGGACAGGCGCGGCTAAGGACCAGCTGAGGACCCGTTGCAGCGGGCTGGAGCCTTGCTTTCCCTCTGATGACTGCGGCTCCCCCTCACCCTCTCACCCAGCTTCCTGCTGGAGCACAGTTCAGGGACCTCAGGATCCTGGCTGCTCACGTTAAGGAGAGAAGGGAAAGGAGGAACATTGGGTCCCCCACTCCACGTTCTCAGCCAGTTCTGGGGGGAACCATCTAGACCAAGCATCCTCCCCTCCTCTCTTTCTCCTCCCTCACAGCACATCTTATTCTATCTCCAGGTCTCTGCAGAGAGATGTCTCTGAAGTGTTCATCTCTGCCCCGACCTCTATCCCGGGCACCCAAGTGGCAGCTTCCTGACCTTGACCTCCAAAGAGCTGCCCCCAGTCCGGGTCCTCCTGTTGCAGTCTCTCTTTCTGTCTATGCATCTTGGTCACCCAGTCTCCAGAAATCTGTCATCTCCACTTCCTCCCTCAGCCCCAACATCCGGCTGGCCATCACAGGTCATGCAAAAATCACAGGCCAAAAGTGGTGCAACTTCCTGCAGAGAGAGCGTCAACTTGATGCTGAGGTATTACATTTTCACCCAGCAAATGTGGCTCCACAATGTCCGGGAATGGAAACTTCACGTGCATTTTAAAGATAATACATGCAGCTGGGCGTGGTGGCGCACGCTTGTAATCCCAGTACTTGGGAGGCAGAGACGGAGGATCCGGGTTCGCGGCCAGCCTCAGCTACTTAGTGAGACCCTCCGCAACTTAGTGAGACCCGGTTTCAGTAAAGGATAAAAAACAGGGCCGGGGGTGTAGCGCGGAGGTAGAATGCCCCTGGGTTCAATCCCCAGTACCGCAAAATAAATAAATAAATAAATAAATAAATAAATAAATAAATAAAGATAATACATGCAACTCCACGAGGCACCCCATCCACCCTGGGGCCGCAATGGGCGCACACTCAACCATCATCAGGGGTGACCGGAAGAGAAGTATGGGAAACCCTGGGTGCACCAGATGACCATTCCTCGGAGACCATGGAGGCCCAGGAAGCACCTGGGAACATTCTAGGTCTCTAACCAGATGCACCTCTTGCTGCTACATTTGGGGGCCTGTTCATTCATCCGTTTGGTTTTGTTTGACTGGATTATGAAGTCTGAAAGAACAGAGACCCATCTTATCCAGGTCTGGATTTGCAGTACTGAGCAAGAGGCCCTTGGAGGGGGTCTGAGAAGGGGAGAAAAGAAACAGAAAAGCACAGAAGGAAGAGAAAGGTGGAGAGGTAGCTGGAGGAGGAGGAGCAAGCACGGCTCAGGGAGGTGGGGCACCTCACGAAGAGTCCAGGTGTACCTGCATACCTGGATCCAACCCAGGGGTTCACGCCCCTTCCCTGCCTCTGGAGACCTCGCCCCCTCCACTCCTGCTTGCATTGGAGAAAGTTCCCCGAGTTAGGGCTCAGGGGCCCTGGCAGAAGGAGCGCGGATGGCCCTTCCAGCTACTTCTCCACCCTGCCTGTCTGCCTGTACAGAGCAGGGAACGCGGGCTCCATTCTTTACAAAACAAATATCTTCTCTGGAGCAGCCCCCGCTTCCCGCACCTTCTTGTTTAGCTCACTGACTAATCCACTTATCGAGGATAAAGCGCCTGTGAATCCTCATTTGATAAAGGCAGCTACAAAATTAGCAAAAAAAAAACGTGCCCAGGGCCATTGACGTAGGAAACAAACAAGAGGCTGGGACGGCAGCAGAGAGATGTTGTCTCCTTCCAGTCCCTGGGCTGGGAGAGATGTGGGGAGATAGTGGCTCCTTGGCGCCCAGGTGCTGCAGGCTGGGGAGACGGTGCCTTGGGTTATTTAGAAGGGGTTGGGTAAGGTGGAGAAAGGAACTAGAATGGAGACCCCACCCCATCCTGTACAGCAGGCTCCCCAACTCCAACCTGGGCCCCCAGCTCCAATGACAGCCCCACTCCACGGCACTGAGCTGGCCACGCTTCTATATTTAGCCATTCATAATCCCAGCTAAATATTTCTTTAATACCGAATATTTCTTTAACGCTGATCTGCGGCAGGTTGTGTTCTAAGCATTTCAGCCCGGTAACCCACTTACTCCTCACAACATCCCTGGAAAGTAGGTATGCCTGTCATCCGCAATTTATAGATGGGGAAACTGAGGCACCGAGGGATCAAGTGACCTGCCCAAGATCACACAGCTGGAAAGCATTGCTCCTAATTTAAGCAATACTTTCCGATTCAACATGACCGATTCTAACTCCAACCGGTCCTAGCTCTGACAACATTCCGCCAAACCAGCCAAGGCCCGTAATCTTGGCTCTGCTCCCAGCTAACCAGGGTCCCCTCCTCTGCTGCTCTACAAAGTGACTTCAAGTTGTGAAGCCCGGGCGTATCCACATGTGATCTAACAACCGCGAGGTCTCCCTCCCTGCATCATCTACAGAGCCCATGCTGTTATGTGCCCCCCATGCCCATTAGCTGGGTGCGCCAGGGCTGAGCCTGCCCTGCCAGGGGTCAGCCACGTCGGCTGGTCCAGCCAGTGGTTGGCAGGCTTGGGGACCGCAAGACTGGAGGAAACCTCGGCCCACCTCCCTCACTCCCATGGTCAACTGAGGCGGCCAGGGGCGGTCCAGCGAGAGGCTGGGCCCAGAAAGGGATTCTGGAAGGTTCAGTCCCTGTGCTGCCCACCCACCAGCCAGCTGTGGCTTGGGAGGAGGAGCCGGTCCTGGGCTCAGGCTTGGGGACATTAATCACAGGGAGCACCTGTCAGGGTGGCATCTGGAACTAAAGGGAAACACTTGACAAGAGGGCAGGACTTCTCACCCCGGGCTCAAGGGCTCCACGACCGGCCACACCAGGAGGCTGGGGCGTCTGGGGTCCAGGCCCACTGCCTGGGAAAAGTGCCCTGCCGCGGGTGGACCCCTGGATGGAGGGTGGGAGGGCGCTTGCGGGCAGCATGGAGAGAAGCTGTTAGGCAGGTTACCATGTCGGGGAACAGAAGGAGCTTCTGAGATTGCTGCTCCTGTTGATGGGCGATCCGGAGGCCACACAGCTGGAGCTGGTGGCGCTGCAACTAGGGCCCATCTGACTGCAAAACGGCTTCGCTCTGTGCCTGCATCTCGCTGTGGTCTCTGCCCCTCCGCCATGCCTTGTCCCCTGCATTCCTGACCTCCCCTGCCTGTCTGCGTGCCTCTCTCTGGATGTCCCTGTGCTGTTAGTCTTCTCTCTCCTCCAGTCTTGGCCTCTCTCTGTCTCTCTGTGCACCTCCTTCTGTCTCCCCTCCCGCCATGGCTCTTCCCGCCTCTACCACCCCCTGACACTTCTCTGCATCTGTCTGGACCCACCTCCTTTCTCTCACAGGCATCTCACAACCTGGCCCTCTGTCTGTCTGTCTGTCTGTCTGTCTGTCCACTCCCTCGTGCCTCTCTGCCCACACCCCTGCATGCCTCCTGCAGGAGGTAGGTACCTCCCAAATCAGCCCAGAAGCTGGGTATGCCAGGGCTGAGCCTGCCCTGCCAGGGGGCCAGGCATGTAGGTGGTCCAGCTGGGGACTTCGGGGCTAAAGTAACCCTCAGTCCATCTCCCATGCTCCCTGCCACTGCCTCCTGGCCTCTGAGGAACTGTGGCCCTCCCAGGCCCCTTCCCTTCTCTGTCCTCTGTTGCCCAGGGTGGTCCACTTTGAGTGGCTGCAGGGACTTTATGGAACATCTGAGAGCTGGGGGTGGGGGTGGGGGTGGGGGTGGGGTGGGGGTGGGGCCCTCCCAGTCAGCGCTTCTCACACATGCATGCAAATCCCTGGGGATCTTGTTAAAGCACAGACCAGACCTGGAGCAGCAAGGGTCTGGTCCAGTCCCTCCTGATCAGGAAGCCCAGTGTGGAGAAGGGCATCGGATCCCTGGGCAGACCAGGATTGGGGGCCCTGACATTGTCTCTCGCTGTTTCACCTCTGAATCTGCAAAATGGGCATGATGATTCCCGGCCCTCAGAGCTCAGTGAAGATCAAATAGCTAAGGGGAAGCCAGGCGTGGTGGCGCACGCTTGTAATCCCAGTACTTGGGAGGCTGAGACCGGAGGATCCGGGTTCGCAGCCAGCCTCAGCTACTTAATGAGGCCCTCCACAACTTAGTGAGACCCTGTTTCAAAATATAAAGAATAAAAAATAGGAAAAAAAATAGCTAAGAGGAGCAAGAGAGCCTTGTCAAAGACTAGGCTCTGAGCCAAGTGGGGCGCCATTGCTGTCTGTGCAGTAACGATGCCAGACCAGCAGCCCGGCTTCTTCAAGGGTTAAAGCACAGTCTGAGCCCCTTTGGGACAGCTGCTTCACCCCCCTAAGACCTAGAGCGGGGGGAAAGGAGTTGTTCAGGGTGGGGTCGACAGCCTGGGGGCTCAGGCAGGGATGCTGGAGAGCGGGCAGATGGGAGAGGGTATTATCTATGGCCAGGAAGGGCAGGGAACCCTTGGGGAGGAGGCTCGGGAACATCTGCCCCTGGGCATCATGTCTCAATTTCAGCCTGGACGTGTCCCTTTTGTGATAAGACACTTGCCAGGGTCCTCATGGGACCTTAATCCTTGGATGCCGCTGGTCAGAGACCCCTGGTCTGGCAAGAGGGTCGCATTCATTTGTCCTTAGGGCTGGGGAAGCTGAGATCTGAGGCCCAGGCTCCTGTCAGTCAGCCCCCAACAGCCCCAGCAGGATGGAGGGACAGGAGCAGGGCAGGGCTGGGTCTTCCTCATCCTCACCTGAGTCTCCTGTCTCCTGGGTTGCTGCACCTACACGGGCTGTTGGATATTTTGATTTCCCAGGGTAAATGCTGTAAACCAACCCTCTTAAACACCAGGCCATTGCCACACCCACCCTGTCTTCAGAAAAGAGAGGCTCTATACAGTGAAAGTGTATACCTGTAGAAGGACACAGCAGTTAACTACTTTCAGGGTGTCTCCCAGCTCTGACATTGCCCGGGAGAGGGATCTTAGTTCAAACAGACCCTTGGGGTCACTTTCTAAAGAAAAGGGGATCAAGGTGCTGATGCTCTTGGGGGCGCCGAGGGCACACTGAGGCTACGGAGGCCTTCACGGGGCCTCCAGCATCCCCCGGGCAAGGTTGACAGAGTGAAAGCTTGTTCACCCGGTGCTTCTAGGTGCCAGGCCTGGGACTAGCTGCTTCTGAGGACCCCTTCTTTAAAATACAGATTCCAGCCGGGCGTGGTGGCGCACACTTGTAATCCCAGTACTTGGGAGGCTGACACCGGAGGATCCGGGTTCGCGGCCAGCCTCAGCTACTTAGTGAGGCCCTCCGCAATTTAGCAAGACCCTGTTTCAAAATAGAGAATTTAAAAAAATACAGATTCCCACTGGGTGCTTTGGGGTATGCCTGTAATCCCAGTACTTGGGAGGCTGAGACAGGAGAATCGCAGGTTCAAGGCCAGCCTCAGCAACTTAGTGAAACCTTTGGCAACTTAGTGAGACCCTGTTTCAAAATAAAAAATAAAAAGGGCTAGGTTGTAGCTCAGCGGTAGAATGCCTCTGGGTTCAACCCCCAATACCAATTAAATAAATAAAATACGGCCGGGTGTGGTGGCGCACGCTTGTAATCCCAGTACTTTGGGAGGCAGAGACCGGAGGATCTGGGTTCGCGACCAGCCTCAGCTCTCTCGCTCTCTCTCCCTGTCTCTCTTTCTCTCTCCTTAGTGAGGCCCTCCGCAACTTCGTGAGACTCGGTTTCAAAATAAAGTATAAAAAATAGGACCGGGGGTGTAGCGCTGAGGTAGAATGCCCCTGCATTCAATCCCTGGTACCGCAAAAATAAAAAAAATTTAAAAAAATAATAATAAAATAAAATACAGATTCCCTGGCCCCACCTCAGACTTCCTGTGATGGGCTCTCAGGGTGGAGGCTGGGAGTTTAGATTTTTAGCAGGCATCCCAGGTCACTGTGATGCAGGGCGTTTGGGACCACTGACGCTGACTTAGTCCCCCTACCCACTCTCCTGTGCCTCTGATGGGTGTGGCCTAGGTCCAGGATGGGCACTCCCTGTTTCCCCGGGCTGCTCCTTCCATCCCTGGCTCTCAGAACTCCTCTGCTGAATTCTGCCTCCCCAGGACCTCTGCCTCTGACATGCCATCTCTCTGAACACACTGGCTCCCTCCCAGTAGACTCATGGAGACTTGGGGTGGTGTCCTGGGGGCTCCCTCTCAGCCTCATTTGCAGTCTGATCTCCCGTCCCTTCTAGATCTCCACATGGAGTCCCCCTTGCCAAGGACGGCGGTCAGAGGGCAAAGCTGGGGCTCCAGGAACCTGCTGGCCTGGACAGAGCAGCCACCTCCCTTCTCTCTCCATCACCGGTGTTTCCCTGGGTGGGGAGGGCGGGAGGCGACTCTCCCTGGCACTGTGGGCATCTCCTCCTTTCTGGAAGCTTCTGTCTGGCTCCTGGCTGTCTCTTTCCCAACTGGAAGGTTCTGGAAGGCAGGGGCCAGGTGTAGCCCACCTACTGTACCCTCAGCGAGCAGGACAGGTCTGGGAATAGATGTTCAGTGGGTCTAATGCATGCCCATTGCTCTTTATTGGGCTCCTACTGTATGCTGGCCTTTGTGCTGGGGACACAGCCTAGAGCTTGCTTTAGCAGGAGAGAAGTATCCAGAAAGTTCGAGTTCAGAGGCAACACTGCTACCCTGGGGAGACAGGGTGTGGGAGGAGCCACCCAGACTAGGGGGGTCAAGAGAGGGACTGGGAGAGGGGATGGTAAATGCTCCGGGGGAGGAAGGCAAGGGGCCTGGCCAAGGGGACAGGGACAGGGCTTGGGGACGAAGCCCTCCCCCCATGCTAAGGCGCCCTCGGCCTCACTCCCCAGAGGGGCGCTGGCTGTGGCTGGCCAGCCGGGTGCCTGGGTCCCTGGGTGTCCTGAGCATCCGGCCAGCGAGGCAGGTCCCCAGCCCAGGCGGCCAGCTCACTGCGCCCGGATCCGGGCCGGGCCGCGGGAATTAAGCAGGCCGCCGAGCCCGAGCGCGTCCTTATCTCGGGGAGACAGTTGTTGGGAATCACTTTGACTGAGTGGTTTTGTCTCCCCGCATTTTCCACTGTCAGGCGGCCTCGGGCCATGGATCAAAGGCGGCAGCGGCAGCAGCGGAGCACGAGGGGAGGGGCGGCCATGGATCCGCCCTGCGCCCCTGTCTCTCGTTCCCGTGTCCCCTTCCCTGCGCCCCGCGTCCCCGCGCCCCTGCCCCCCGCCGAGCCACCCCTAGAGAGCACGGGTCCCAGGAAGCGCAGGGATGCGCGGAGGGGGCAGGACAGGGGTGGTGAGGGGAGGGGGGAAGCGGGAGGAAAGGTGAGCGGAGAGATTAGAGAATGGGGGGGCTGGATAAGAAAGGAGAGGGAAGGGGCAGTAAAAGAGGGTCTGACAGTAGAGGGGGGCAGGGCTCCGGGGAGGGGAAGAGAGGATCAGGCAGGAGGTGTGCAGGAGGGTTAGGCAGGGCTGGCAAGAGGTGTCAAGGGCAGGGTGTCAGTTGGGGTGAGAAGGGGGAGGAGGAGGAGGAGAAGGAAATGGGGAAAAGAGAGGAACAGGAAACAAGGAGCTTGCAAAAGAAAAAAAAGAGGTCAGGGGCGAGTTTCCCATCAGCGGAGAGCAAGAGAAAGTTCTGGGCTGAGGGGCAGCACGGGAAGGCAGAGTGCGGAGGGGGAAGAAGGTGAGGAGGCCGCCTGGCTGGGTCTGGGTGAAGGGAGGCTCTGCTCTGCACCCTCCTAACAAAGTGCTCCCAAGTGGGGTCCCGGGCCAGGGGCACAGGAGCGAGGCTGGCACTGGGGGCTGCCCTCCTGAGGGTCTTCAGCGATTCCCAGACACTGAGCCAGGAGCCCCTTCTGCCTCTGCCTCCCCGTTAGCCCCCGCCCTCAGCAGACTTCCCTGGGGTGGCTGGGCACCTGTCCCCACTGGCAGAGGTGGTGGAGAAATGGTCACAGCTGGGCGAGGGTGGGGTAGAGAGAGGAGGAGCCCTGGGCTGAGGCTGGGGCAGGGCCACTGCAGCTGGAGAGGGAGGGAGGGAGGGAGGGAGGGAGGGAGGGAGGGAGGGAGAGAGGAAGGGAGGAGTAGACAGGAAGACACAGCTGGACAGGTGCAGGGGAAGTCCCTCTGCAGAGTGGGTCTGGGTCCTGGCCCGGCAAGAACTCACCTCGAACCTGGGCCCAGCCAGAGCCTCAGACCCCTGCCCCATCTCCAAGTTGCTACGTGCAATTGTACCAGGCTCACAGTCTGTGTGCTCACATACATGCATATATGGATACTGGCTCTAGGAGACAGGAACTGCCATTAGTCCCACTTTACAGAGGGAGAAACCGAGGCAGGGCAGAACCTGGAGTCACATTGGTAGATGACAGTGCTGGCCAAGGGGACCTGGGTTTAGCAGAGATCTGAGTCACCTTTGGGGCCCTCAAAGACCTGACCAGCCAGCGGGAAACAGACTGTTTTCAGGACACGCTGGGTCACGTACAGTCTCTGGGTTCAGACTGGGTGCAAGTCCAGGGCCCTGCCCTGCGATTAACTTTCCCTAGACAAATTGTGTCAACTGCTCGATGCCTCTGTCCCCCATTTGTAAGACAGAAATAATTCCAGGGCCTCCTGAAGGGATATTATAAAGATTAAATAAAATAATCCAAGCTGGGTGTGGTGGTGCACGCTTGTAATCCCAGTACTTGGGAGGCTGAGAGAGGAGGATCGCAGGTTCTTGGCCAGCCTCAGCTACTTAGTGAGGCCCTCCGCAACTTAGTGAGACCCTGTTTCAAAATAATAAAAAAAGGAATAAAAAATAGGACTGGGGCCGGGCGTGGTGGCGCACGCTTGTAATCCCAGTACTTTGGGAGGCAGAGACCGGAGGATCCGGGTTCGCGGCCAGCCTCAGCTCTCTCTCTCTTTCTCTCTCTCTCTCTCTCTCTCTCTCTCTCTCTCT
>PVJS01017340.1:0-36287 GCA_004027185.1 Glis glis
TGGCGTGGGTCTTGGGTGGTGGCGCTGGAGGGTATCCAGGCTCTAAAGCGTAGCACAGAGGCTCCTGGCGCAGGCCGTCGAGGTGGCGCAGAGGCTGTCAGGGTAACGCTGAGGCCTGGAGCAGAGGCTGCCAAGGTGAGGCCAAGGCTTGGGGCGGGCGCAGAGGCCGCCGAGGTGATGCTGATGCTGCCAAGGTGGCG
Organism: Glis glis; assembly: GCA_004027185.1. NCBI lineage: Eukaryota > Metazoa > Chordata > Mammalia > Rodentia > Gliridae > Glis > Glis glis. Next base: position 201 of record PVJS01017340.1, read on the forward strand.
CGGAAGCCTGGTGCGGGTGCAGAGTCTGCCAAGGTGACATGGTGGGGGGGGATCCGAGGCCCGGGGCAGGCCCAGAAGATGTCGAGGTGACGCGCGGAGAGGCCGGGGTCTGGTACCTGGCGCACAAGGGTACTGGCGAGGTGGTGCGGGGGCTTCTGGGGTGGCGCGCGCGTGGGCGGTCCGGTACCTGGCGCACAAGGGGCCCGGTGAGGTGGCGCGGGTGGCTGCCGGGGTGGGGCGCGCGCGGGCGGTCCGGTACCTGGCGCACAAGGGGCCCGACAAGCCACTGTATTTTCTATTCCTTTTGTTAGAGGAACTTATTCCTCAATATAACAAGCAACTATAAGCCCAGTTAATCAGTAATGTATGCTGATTTTATTAAACTGTATGCATAGTTTTAAAATTTCAGAAGCAGGTAGACTTTGAACATGTTACTACTCTAATTGTATATAAAAACACTAAATGCACATTATAGTATGAATCTACTTTTAATACATATAAAATATAAAGATTCCACCTTTATCTTCCAGTGTTGATGAGGGCATGAGGAATCTTGGAGAATTACATTCAATGTGGAATATAATTCTTAACGTCTTTTTAGAAGCTATTTGGTGGTATCTGTTGAAAACAAAGGAAGTTCTACTTCCTGAAATCTCTCACGAAAATATTTTGAACATGTACACAAACATACATGTAAAAAGACATGAATTAAAATTTTTTTGTAATAGGAAAAACTATGAACAACCTAAGCATCTATCAGTACAGGACTGGCTACATAAATTATAGAAAAAAATCCATGCTATGAGATCCTCATTAAGAAAGACTAGGAACATTCTGACATGGGAGGAGAGCTAGTATGAAAATAAGAAAAATATGTTACAGAATAATGTGCATATTATGGCACCCATGCAAGTAAAAATGTGTGTGTGCATGTGTATGTTTCTGAGCCTGTGATCTGAGGATGGAACCGAAGCTGAGATAAGAGTGCAATTTGTCTTTGAACTCCTTCATTTGCCACAGTATCCAACATATAATGGAAGCCAGATGTTGACCCAGATATAATGAGTTTCACCTCTTCTCATCCAGAGTGTAATGAGCTGCGTCCACATGAATAAATACATTCGTGAGATATACAGAACAAGCATAGGAAGAAAACGCACCAAGGTTACTTCTGGCAAGGCAAGGGGGATTTATGGCAGAGATTGAAAAGTGAAGGGGGACTATCACTTTTCAATTTGGTACACTTTTTTCTCTTCTTAAATATGTCCCATGACTCCTTGATTCAAATATAACATAACATTAATAACCACAAAATATTTAAAGTGTTTGATGAAAGTCTATGCACCATAGGAGCTTTTTAAGAGCATCAGATGCTAATGCTGCTGTGGGATTTATCATCTGAAAACCACGACCTTCAAATAAATTAGTCTTAATCTAAGAGGAAAGCTCTGGGTCAGAAAAAAATTCAGATGAAAATGGAAAATGTGACGTATACTGGAACTCTTCGAGCATTTTTTGCACTTTTCTGTGAGAATACTGCAGCTTTCTTTGGGAATTTTGGGGGAAGTCTTGTGGGCTGTAAGCATCTAGGGCAAATGTAGTAACCGTGGCTAAGAGGTCCTTGTTCTGGAGTTGAAGACAACACCAGGTTAACAAACAGACAAATCCTCTCGATGTGGCTTTTGAAATATAAGGCTCTTTGCAAACATTTGGAATTTTTCACAATAGAAAAAACTGTAAACAATCTAATATCCAACTGGTAGGTTTTCAAGGAATATATAAATGATAGGTAATAGATAAGTTAATATTCTTTGGGATGAATGATAATACTTTGAAGCTTCCTTCCTAGAAATAAAAATTAACGTATAATAACACCTTAGACTATTTTAACCATGTAATGACTTTTTTAACTGAAATTTGTGGTGGTCTAAAAATTTTATCCAGATTATAATGTATATAATCCTGAGACAACAGAAAGTGTACATTTAGAAATTCGAAATTAGTAACATTAAATCAAATATTTTAAAAAATGTTCTTATCCACTAAATTAAATAAAATAGTACCTAAGTCTTCCTTTTCTCAACTAATAATATTAGGGGTGGGTATGTTAAAGTAATTTATATAAGCTAAAATGAAGTTTATACCAAACAGTTATTCCATAGACTACTTTGGAAAATACCAACACTTTGCATGAATGATTCTGGAAGGTTCTGCTAAAGCTTTCAATTGATCAGTGACAATCAACCTGCAGTTTGGATAGTTACAATACGTATAAGGGAAATATATTCTTAGGAAAAGTGATCATACTGTCAGGCTTATATTTAACACATATTCCTGGATCCCTATATGGATTTTGGGAAAGAAAGAGAAATAAGCTGTAGATCTGTCTCAATGGGAAAGAGTATTAATCAAATACTTATAATATGCAAAGCACTATAAACAATACTATTAAAGTGCTTTGGGATAACTAAGTAAGATAAAAAAATCCCTCCAAATTGACAATAGTTTCATGGAGGAGGTGATATTTAAAGAGTCTTTCAGGATGCCTACAATGATCTCCAAATATGGAAAGGGACAAGTGAAGTAAAAGCAAGAGTAGGTGCATATAGCAGGTCTTGAATACACAGCTGTTGTGGGTAAGAACAGGAAAATAGAGCAAGGTAGTAGTATTTTGAAAAATAAGATTGTTACAGAAAGAATGCAGCTTTTGTTCTGAATATCCAGCTTTGGATATTCAAAATAGGACTTTGCCAACAGACAATAGGTTTGAGGGTAAGGACTCTAAGTTCTTTTAAGTTTCATTTAACATCAAGGGTTTTAACTTTTTCTCTCATCGTGTAGAAGATATAACTCTAACCAGTATTTAAACTTAGCCATGAGAATGGACTTCGGTGCTGAAGGATAGGACCTGCAAGAGAGAAGGATGTATTTCAACTTCTTTGATTACTGGGGGCATTTTGAGAGTGAGAGGATAGAGACAGAGGCTGGGGAAGAAGATACCAGAGTCCACCTGCCACATTCTCTAAGACACAAACTCAAAGCTGAGCTGGTGGGGAGACAGTGTTTTGGGGATACTGGAGAAGATATGTGTATTAGTCAGCATCTTCACATCTATAATCTAAAAGACTTGACCACATAATTTAGAGGAAGGAAGATTTATTATCTGTCCATGTGAGGCTGGGGACTGTGGATCTCAGGGCACGGCGGTGGGAAGAGGAGAAAGGGAGAGCACAAGGCTTTGCTCTTCACATGGAGGCTGGAAGCAAGAGAGCCGGTGAGGGGAGGAGGAACCCTATGTAATCCCCAAGGCCGCAGCCCCAGGGACCCACCTTCTCCAGCCACACCCTCATTAATGAGAATCGTGAGATTACAGCTCAGGACTGAATATTAATAAGTAGGCTCTTTAGGGGAAATTCTATATCTATGACAATATGGAACGCCAAGAATCAGTAAGTTTTTGTCCTATTCTAGGAGATAACTTGCAGGCTGCTCTTAGCATTTAGGAAAAAATAGTGTTTTAGGGAAAGGGGTTGGAATAGAGGAAAATGAAATGGGATAGTTAAATGGCTGCCGGTTTGTGAAGGAACTATTTGCTAGGATTTAAAGATGGATTTTGCCTTGTAGGTAGTTGGGACTTATGAAAGAGTTTACATTAGGAGATAATATCAAGTTAGTATTTTAGGAAGATTGCTTTGATATGTAGAAGGAAGAATGGAGGTGGAAATCACAGATACAGATGACAAAAGTAAAGATTTAAGTCTAAATACTTATTTTGTGCATTGCATTTGTGAACAATATTTCTTGCCAATAGACAGGAGCACCATAACACCTGGCTCTGGTTAGGCAAATATCAGCTTCCAACTTTCTGTTCTATTGTTTCACAAACATACTTACACTTGTCAAATCATGTCACATTTTTCATTTCAGTAATGTTGTTCTATATTCTTACATGGTAATTTAAGTTAAGAAGTGTGACAAATGATCATTTTTGCTTACATTGCTCTTTCCTTCTTACTATAGAATTTCATAATAGAATAAGATAACCTCGACTTTTCAATGTTGCAGTTATCTATAGAAATGAATCATCTAAAATAGTTTTTTTTTGTGTGTAGTACTGGGGATTGAACCTAGGGGCTTCTACCTCTGATCTACATCCCCAGTCCTTTTTATTTTTTGTTTTTGAAACAGGGTCTCGCTAGGTTACCGAGAGTTTCACTAAGTTGTTGAGGCTGTCCTCAAACCTGCAATCCTCCCATCTCAGCCTCCCAAGTATGGGAATTACAGGCATATACCACCATGCCCAGCTTAACAACTCTTTTGAGTCTTCAAACTGTGAGGGTTTATTTGGAAGCATTAACTGGCTTTACAGTGAGGCAAACACTGCCATCCCCATCACTTGTTTGCATCTGCTTTGGTATCAGAAATGATTATTGACCTGCTTGGCCATGTTTTTGTGATTGGACTACACTGTTCACCCCTTTGCCTGGCACAACCTTTTGACTTTATAGTTTGTTGGACAAAGAACTCTTGTGTTTGTATTAGACAGGGCTGAAAAAATTTTATACTCTTATTCTTTTATGCTCTGTCAAGATTAAACATGTAACTACCTGTAGTTTACAAAAAATGTATTAGACCATTGCCTAAAGCAGGTCAGTGTTTGCTGTTGCTGTTTTTCTTCTTTCCTAAAGAAAAGACCCAGAAAGATTCACTTAGTAAGTGGGGGTAAGACTATAGGCGAGAGCTGCTTTCCACAGTAGGGTGGGTCACTGGAAAGAAGCAGAGAGAACAGAAAAGCAGGGAGAAGGCAGGAGACAGAGGAGTGAGCACAACTGTCAATATATCTGCATAGTTATTTGAAGGGTATTTCAACAGTCCAGCAAATGCATGATCTGGTGTGTCTGACTTTAAGGAGACAACACCTGAAGCATCTTATGACCAGAGGGACTTGAGGCAGACACCTCTCGGTACTGTAGAGCATGCAGTCAGCTCTGTGCTGACCCTCCTCCAGTTCCTCCAGTGTTTTCTTAGAAATGAGACCACAAAATGAAACACCTTGAAATTTCAGTTCTCTTCCAGAATCTACATGTTGGGTGCACATGAATGTATCACTGAATCTCACTCTGATGTGTAAGTACATTGTACCAATAAAATTCTAAAAAAAAAATGACTCTACACACATTTATTTTTATCTACCTCTGCAAAGCAGCCATGTCAAAACTTTAAAATTTAGTAGAGAGGAGCATCTGTAAGTGGATAAGTAAATACCAAAAACTATTGCTATGCTGGATTATTCAAGGTAGCAAAGGTTTGGAAAGGTGAAAGCTCAGGAGAATGTTCAGGAAAGAGTGAGTGGCGCAGCACGGCTGAAGCACAAGAAACACAGACGGCCAACAAAGGAGATCTGTTTGGAAAGATGGGTTGCAGAGAATTCCAGGCGCTACAGGCTTCATTGGTGTGGTTGCGCAAAAGAGGCAAGGAGGCTCCAGGAGGGATAATAATCTTTGAAATTAGTAGCATGAAAGGTGACTCTGCTAGGGAAAGTCAGCACAGACTCACTGTCCTGAAATCCACTGTGAGTTAAAGGACCATGGTTCATCTAGATTAAAGCTCATTAGCTGGCCCATTAGCTGCACACCTGCATAAGAGGTTGACTTAGCTGCTCAGCCTTGAAACTGTGTGCATGAGAGTGGTCAGCCCCCCGACCCCTGCCCACAGGCATTGTGTGATGTGGTGGAATAATTGGACTGCTCCACCACACTCCTTCCTGAGAAGGCACAGAACATGTTTTACATGGTTTCCTGTGTTTGTAAATCAGCATACTGACATGAGGATAGCAGACCTTCTCCGCTTAGAGCTGCACAGTCTCATAGGCAGGACTCAGATGGGTTCTCAGAGCACCATCCTTGTGGGGAGGAGCAGCCTGCCATGCAGCAGCAGGACCAGCACCTCCCCCACCAGCAGTGACCAGGCACAGGCTGGGAGGAGGGGCAGGGTTGATGAGGCCTGGGCTCTTGGGTGAGGATTGGTGCTGGTATTGAAGAATAGAGCCAGGATCCAGGCATGGTGGCACATGCCTGTAATCCCAGTATTTAGGATGCTGAGACAGGAAGATCACAGGTTAGAAGACAGTCTCAGCAACTTATCAAGACCCTGTTTCAAAATAAAAAATAAAAAACAGGGCTGGGGGTGAGGCTTGGAGGTAGACTGCCCCTGGTTCAATCCCCAGTACCCTACCCCCCCACCACACAAAGAATAAACCTGGGTCTTTCTGGGTGTGGTTGGCTGTAAGACCCACTGGGAATCTTGGAATGATCTCCTGAATCTGTGCTTCAATTTTCTCATCTGCCAAATGTGAGTAATACGTCCCGGCCTGTAATATGCTGTTATTGTGAGGATCTAATTCATGATGTATGTGAAAGGAATAATTTCATTTATTGAAAATGTGCAGTGTACCGGAAGCTGACTCTGTCTGTTATTCCATTTCATCCTTACAAGGTCCCTCTAAGGCAAGTATTGTCATCTCCATTTTCTAGATGTGCAAACAAGTTTGGTGACGTTAAAGCAACTTGTTCATTCATTTATTTATTTACACATTCGCATTGAACACCTGACATGTGCCAAACATGAGAATTGACCCTGGTAATAGAGTAGTGAATCATCTATACAAAGTCACTGTGCTATTGGAGCTTATACTCCATAAGGCAGATAGATAATAAAAGTAGATAAATAAAAGTTAGCAAAAATTAATTAATGCATAAAAACAAGATAAGGTATGGCAAATGGAATTTGCTTTTTCTCTATTCCCCATATTTTCTATAAACTTAAAATTATATCTGAAGACTTGATTAGACTCAAGTACATTATTTTTCTGACAAAATGTCTTTGTATTGTGTGAGCTTCATATTATACCATATCAGGATGTCAGCATGTCCGGTTTTCTCACTTTTACAGTTGATGATGTGGGCACTCTGATCCTCCAGTGTATATTTGTACTTCCCTTTTTATAACTAAATATTAAGCCATACAGTATAAACATGACATCTTGTAAATATCCAATTACCTATCAACCTTTCACCAAATGATTTTACAATCTGTTGATAATCATTTCTTGAAATGATTAATTTGTTAGGGGTTGGTAGTAAAATCATGATTGTATAATGTAATCATCATTTATCCAATATTTACTATCTGGCATTTTTCTGTGAAGAACGTTTCCTCATCATCCAGTGCTATTTTGTTTTTTTTTTACTGAAAAATAGTTCATATTGAAATATTTAAGCATTTAATTTCCCCCCATAGTTTCCAATAAGTAGTTGGTGCCAGTGAGATCGCAATGGTGACTAATAATGTTATTTTTGGCACTTTTTAGAACTGCTATAATAGACTCATAGACTTTCATATAATAACGTATTTCAAACTGTTGTAGCTAATAGTCTTCTTGAGTCCAAATTGGTTACCAGGATTCTGAGTGGAGTGTGTGGGAAAAAATGCCTCTGATAGAAAGAGCTGAAGAGAAAAAAGTGCCACTGGGAGAGTATTTCGTATTTGCCAAGGCGAAGCAGTTCATAAAGTGGCAGGTCTCCTTGATGCCAAAGCCCATACTCCTTCCATTCCATTACTCCCAGTCCCTGCTAGAATAAAATATAAAAGTATTTTAAAGAATAAGTATATTACTCTTTAGTAATATCTTGCTGAGAATGTATATTAATAAGCTTTTCTCTAATACTTACAGTCCCCAAATCTCACTGGACTACAACAACAAACATCCATTGCCTAGTGATAATGCAGTCTTCGGCTAGGAGTTGGTTCTCGCTGCTGGTACCTGCTCAGTTCTGCTCCATGTATCTTCTCCTTCTGAAACCCAGGCTAGAGTCGTCACTGTTTGGTATAGTCTCATGGTGGAAGGGAGAAAACAGGAGCACCCAAGGGAAATGGCAATGTCTCTTAAATCTTCCAGACATGGTTTATGTCACATCTGCTCACATTCTGTTGGCTATAGCATGTCAGGTGGGCAAGCCTGATTTCAGTGGAAGTAGGGATGAGCATTTCCCCAATAGGAGGCACTGTGATTCACATGGCAGAGAGGGAATGTAGGTTACTCACAGCTCACAGGGAAGGGGAGAACGATACAATCTATCACAGATTGTCAGTATATGGTAATACTCATAATAGGAATAGAGACATGAGTATGGTGTTATGCAAGCATAATTTCTAGGCAGTGAAAAGTGGATGTAGGAGATATTATGCTAAGTGAGACCAGCTGGTCTCAGAAATCAAGGGTCATATGTTTTCTCTCAAGTATGGAAGCTAGAGAGAAAATAGGAAACATGAGGGACTTTAGATAAATGAGGACAGATACCAGTGGAATGGTATTGGGGGAGGCAGATGGGGAAGGGGAAAAGGATTGAGGAAGGAAACAGTATTGTTATGTCCATATATGAAGGTATTACCACGATTCTCACTAATTGTATGGGTAAGGAGAATGGGAAACTGGGGTGGGATGCCGAAGGAAATACACCAAGTGGTGTGTGCATGTATGTTTGAATCACTTTGAACTGCGCTGTTATGCATAATTACAATGCGCATATACAAGTATAAAAATGGGCATAGGAGATATAAGGATCAAAGTGATCAGCAATGTAAAAGTGCTTAATAAACCATTAAGGATATGAAATGTTAATTTTGTCATTATTTCAAAGAGTCTAAGTGTGACAGCTTAACTCCTTTGCTCTCATAGGTATACTTTAGCCTCTCATTCAAAATATAATTGCTCTTAATTTATTCATGACCCCAAGAAATAGATTAGAAGCAGACAGTTTTAGGTTGTAGTGGGCATGGAACACTGGAAAGGCAAAAGGAAAAGAAAATGAAGGATGAACAGTTGATATCAAAAGAAACCACAAGAATAACTGAATAAAGGATAGATGAAATCTCAGGAACCAGAGTTGTTTGGGAGAATCTAGGAGCCAACAATTCTACGTGACCTAATGCCACTTAGCATATAATCTTCTAATGTTGGTGCTCAGTGTTCTGTCTTCTTATCTGCTTCAAAGTTCATCCCTCTTCCCACAAGACACAGATTCACACACGAGCCTATGACAGTTCAACTTAGACTCCCTTCCCTGATAAATGCAAATTATATGCATTTAGTTTCTGCTTCAGAAAGTTACTATTATAATGCATGTATATATCCGTTTGAATAAATGAAGTTATGCTGGAGTGACAAGCCCCCCAGATTTTGGTAAATGAAAATAACAGAGGTTTCTTTCTTTTTCATGCTTTTCCACCATGGTGAAGCAGGGGTGGGAGGGTGCTATGCTCATCCCAGCATCCTTTTTGGCTGATGGAGCCTCCATGTGAATGTAGACTCACTGTAACTGAAGCAGCAGGGGGAAATGGACAATCATGCTCAGACTCCAGAAGCTCCTCTCTGGAAGTACCAAACATCACTTCTCCCATTTTATGGACAAAGTAAATCAGAAGCACACCTCAAGGGGCAGGGGAACAAGAGGAAAACAAGGCATTCAAGGACAGGGCAATGCAATTCTACCATGCCAATGGGGAAAAATTCAAGAGCTTTGGTGAATAGTATTCATGACCAACACAATGTGGTTTCACGTATTTGGGCCTCTTGAAAATATAGAACAACTTAGTTGGACTGCTTGCCTGACGTTTAGCAGGAAGCAAGACTCTGAGGAAGTGGTATACTGGGTTGGTGAGGTTGGATGGGGCTGGACGGATAAAAAAGAGTAGTATCTATGTTTATAGCTGCACAATTCACAATTTCCAAACTATGGAACCAGCCAAGATGTCCACCAACAGATGAATGGATTACAAAACTATGGGATATGTACACAACGGAATTTTATGCAGCCATCAAGAAGAACAAAATTATGTCAAAATGGAATTAGAGAACATTATGCTTAGTGAGATTAGTCAGTCACAAAAAGTGAAAAGTCGGATGCTCTCCCTAATATACGGAAGCTAGGGAGAATAGGGTGTAGGAGGGACTCCAGACAAAGATGGAGAAAACCTCAGATGAGTAAAGAAGGCGACCTAAGTGAAGGAGATGGGAGGGGGAAGAGGGAAACACCCTAATGCACAGGATGTACATACATAAACTTATCAAAGTCAACTACTAGGCTGAGCACGAGAAGGAGGGAAGGGTGAGGGAATGGGGGTGGGAATTGGGGGAGGGCTAATTGACTGATGTGTGCATGTGTACTTCTACCACCCTGAAGCCCATCAAGATGTATGATTACAATGCACCAAAAAAAAAAAGAGTAGTATGGTGCATGCAGTGGAGGAAATCTGAGGATGCCCTTAGATTTGAGAGGGAGCAGGCCTTCCAAGCAATGAAGGTTTTAGGTTTTGTTTTTGGTTTTTTGTTTCTTTGTATTTTTGTTACTGGGGGTTGAACCCAGGGGAATTCTACCTCTGAGCTATACCCCCAGCCCAATTTTATTTTTTAATTTGAAATAGGGTCTTGCTAAGTTGCTGAAAGCTTCACTAAGCTTCTGGGCTGACCTCAAACCTGCAATCCTCATGTCTCAGCCTCCCAAGTACTGTGATTATAGGCGTGCACCACCACATCCAGCTTGGTTTTAGTGTATTATTACATTTTCTGAATTTCTTCCTGTTCTTCATGCTTTGCTTTGAGAATTTGGTACTCTGCAAGGCTCTTACCTTCCTCTCTCTCCTCTATTTTGATCCTTACCTTCCTCTCTCTCCTCTATTTTGATCCTCCTCTAGGTTGACGGGTTCTTTACCCTCTGTGCCACTCTGCTGCCTGTTTAGAAGCAGAGCCTGTGGAAGCCTCCACTGGGATTTTCTCCTTTTCTTTATGTCAAGCCCTGTGATGTGAGGATTCGGGTTTCTGCTAAATGAACATGTATCTATATGGCCTGGATTCCTAAAGGGCTCTGCTTTCTCGCATCTACAGACCCACTTTGACGTTCACTTTGGGAAGGGCGGCTTTGAAGTCAGAAGTGGGTGTGAGGGGTGTCCTAGAGGCCCACACCGTGAGCACAGAAAGGGAAAGACCAGCTGTGCAGGCACACATGAGAATTCAAGAAGCAGAGTTCCTGGTCAGAAGCACATGGCTCTTCAGAAGCACAGGGGCAGTCAGGAGACTGGAAATGCTCTGTTCTCTAGAGAGTGAAGCCTCACCATCAGCTCTTGTCCTCCCAAAAAGGGTGTTTCTGGGTCATTGTTCTTTCTAATTGCAATTAGTCACACTTGTTTCCTCGGTGGCCTGACAGTATTGGCCACACACTACTGAAGCATGTGAATTCTCTGAGCTGGAAGCACCGCTGCTTATGTCCATGATCCACTTCACTCTCAAGGGTCTGCACTTTCTGTTTAGTGGATTGTGGGAATCTCAGGCATGTAGCATTTCTGGGGAGATGGGCTGAGTCTTGGGGAGTCTTGTAAATAACAGAAGGCAGGACTGCAGACCTCATGGCCTCTGATCTCCCACAGAGACCTGGATGGAGCTGAGTATTGTTTGCAGGCATTGGATGTTGTAACTATCTTTCCAGATGGGTCCTCAGGAGACGAAGGCCCAGAAGACCCTTGGAGCGTGTAGATAGATTTGTCTGCAAGACCACACAGGATCAGCAGCCCCACCCTGCAATGCTGCGAGGTCCTCCAGACCAGACACAGACCCTTCTGTGTTTTCAGAGGTATATTCAGTCTGTTCACACTCTGCCTGGCTTGTGCTTCCACATTTGTACCCAACTTGTCTTCTTTACCCTGGACCCTCCAATGTGATTTGAGTTTTCCTGTCTTGTGCATGCATGCATTCTCCCATCAATTTCAACAGACTGTTCTGATTCTAATTAGCCTTTAGCACTGAGTTCAGACCTCATTTTGTCCATGAATCCTCACTAACCACTACTGCGGGAAGAGGTCTGGCCTCATATTTCCTACTTTACATATATAGTATTCCCTTTCCTTCCCATCTATTTCATGAGCTTAGAACCAATTTGCATTTACCACTGGGAACATATCTCATTCGCCCATACTCTTATGAGGAATGTCCGTAAAGACCAGGGTTGTGTGTGTAGGAGGTGGGAGGGGAAGATTAGGGATGTAAAGCCATCTTTATGGATTTCAGTTGTGAGCTGAGCTTACCCTACCTACTGAAATATACTAAAATCATCTCACATCCTCTGGGAAGTCCACAGCCTCCCACAAGATTTCTACAGATGCTGGGAGGTTTACAATCTCATTCTCATCATTAGCTACCCTCCTTATCATTTCCTATGTGACTCTCACATATGTCTCATCTCCTACAGACTTCACCTTATCTCAGCTCTGCATCAATCTGACTTAGAAACTTCCTTTTCTTTGATTTTCCTCATAATATGTTTCATGCAAAGCATTTATAGTAGCAGACTACAGTGACGTCTTCATGGTACTTAGATTCTTTTTTTGTACCATGGAGCAAAAATGGAATATTTGATACTGTTTTTCTTCATTGTCATTTCAGCACCCTTCAACTGAAGAATTTCTTATTAGCTAACAGGACCACAGGACTTGTACCAGTGCAATGGTACATGTTCTACACGAGTAGTTCCTTTCTCTTTCTGCGTGCCTCCAAGGGCACGTAAATACCCATCCCCACCAAATTCTCCTTTATTTTTAAACAAATATTTAGCTATCTGTTTTCTTGGCAGAAAGAAAATATTTGGCAGAGAGCAAATATTTAACTGTTTTCTTTCTGATACACTTGGCACATTATCTTTCATACCCAAAACAAAGTAATTGGTCAAGGTGGAAGGCTGAAGAGAAAACCATCTATGCTGGAGAGTAAGCATGCTACTTACTTCCTCAGGGGCAGCAACAAGAGCAGTTGTATTTTAAATAGCAAAATTTCTATTCATTATGACATATTTATATGCAACTTTAAAAAATTTTGGTGTCCTTATGAGCACCAAGCTTAGTGCTTTTCACAAAGTAGATATTCTACATCTATATGTTGAATGAAAGAAAATCCGTAACAACAAACCCCAGGCGTTTCCCTGCTCAGATAAGATGTGTGGCTCTGACAAAACTTTAGATCTCTCCCACCTGATCCATCATTGCCACTTCCTTTCCTAGCTTCCAGATACCTGTCTGTAGTCTATTGTTATTAGTTGGTTGGTATTTAAACATCATTAAAAGTCTACCTTACATTGGCTTGAACCGTAAAGTGCACCGAGCACTTCTTTCCATATCTCCATTCCTGACCAGAAAACAGATGGCCTTCAAGATCCAAAGTAAAGCAGCTAACTGCTTAAGTACGAAGATAATTTTTGGGAAGGAGACCCTTCCAATTGTTCCCTAAAAGCTTTGTATATTGTAAGACAGTGCCACTTTGGGTATTTGTTAAAAATGCAGAATCTTATTGAATTATAATCTATGAGGAGGCTTACTTCATTCTTTTTTGAACACTTACCTTTATTTATTTTTAAATGCTTTTCTTGGTGTATTGTAGTCATATAGCATAATGAAGTTCAGAGTGATAGGTAGGGACGTATGTGTACACAGCACTTGGTGAGCTTCCCCCAGATCTCACCCACTTTCTCCCTTCCCCCATACATGATATTGAGATTGGCATTGATAATTTAGTATATGTACATAGTGTCAATTGAAGTGTTTCCTTCATCAAGTCTCTCCCCCTCCTCCCTCCCCTAGACTCCTTCCATCGCTCCACTGGCGTTTCTTTTCCTTTATCTGGAGTCCCTCTTGTGTCCCAATTTCTCCCTAGCTTCCACATATGAGAGAAAATTTCTTTGGCTAATCTCACTTAGCATAATATTCTCTAGTTCCACCCATTTTGTCCTTCTTTATGTCTGCATAGAATTCCATTTTATGTAATTTCATAATCTGTTGACGGGCACCTAGGGTTGGTTCCATAATTTGGCTATTGTGAATTGTTCTGCTATAAACATGGATATTCATGTATCTTATTTCATTCTTAATGAGTTCTTTGGGGGATTATTACACTTAAAAATGTGAAAGCTGTGGGTAAATTTTTTTTTCATCTCTGTGTTGGCAACCTGAGGATGCTTCCCTTCCTGGGACAAGAATATTTATCATGAGCCACCTGCCTTCTCATGGGGGAAAGGTTGGGTTCATTATGCTGTGTTGACAGATATACACTTTCCTATTTTTTTCTATGTTGATCATAATAAACTGTTTTATTTTTCCTTGAGAATAATTCAACTAGACAAACTCATCATATACAGATTACTGGACACAACCACGTCTATGGTAAATTTATCTGATACAATCAAGTAGGTAGCTAGAGTGTAAACATAAGGCATATAGATGAATTTTGTGGCATTTTAAACCATAGGAGGAAATGAGCCAGGGGGAAGAAACCTTGGCTGGAATGTGGCTTGCAACCAGAAATATTGGGTGTGGCATACCTGATGTGAGCTTGGGAGTCTGAGTGGGACCTTTGATGGTCAGCCACCTGTGCTGGACTTCAACTGTATGTCTTCTTTGGAGGTCAGCCCCTGGATCCTCAGGACTCGGGGAATTTAGTACTGACATCAATGGGAAAAATCCCACCCACCCAGTTTGACAGTTACTCCCTGCCTCTGTGGAACTGCAACAGAACTCACCTCCTATGCAGACGCTGACCCTGCCGACTGTGTGGCTCTGGCACAGCATCCAGGCTAAATTGGCACACCCTCCCTCCTGTCTGTTCTGGTGACTCACTGAGTGCTCAGAGCATATTTTCCCTTCTCTGGCTGCCAGCTACAGCTATTGGCTCATGCATTGTTTCTTTGGAACGATTGGCCACTTTTATGTTAATGAAGCCCCTTAAACGGATCTTTAATTGTGTAGAGTCCTGCAGAAGAGTATAAAACTCTAGTTACCAGAGCCAAAGGCTAGGACCTGTCACACCTACCAGGACTTCAGACAAAGATCCTTACTTCTTTCTATATGTTTCTATCTACTCATCCTATTCGCGGTCCTCTTACAGCTTCCAGTGTACAGAAACCTCACAAATGGCAGACACGAAAGTGCCAGTGGTCAAGAACTCAAAGGCAATACTTCCCCTTCCACCTGTGTCTTAAGAGATGAGGAAAGCATGTATCTGGGAATGTGCACAATATTCTCTTTTCTCTAGTCCTTAAGACTAGTTTGTAGTAGCTGGGCGTGGTGGCATACGCCTATAATCTCAGTACTTGCTGAGATAGGAGGACTGCAGGTTTGAGGCCAGCCTCAGCAATTTAGCAAGATCTTCGGCAACTTAGTGAGACCCTGTTTCAAAAATGAAAAATAAGAAAAGGATTGGAGGTGTAGTTCAGAGTTAGAAAACCCTTGAATTCAACACCCAGTACCAGAAAGAAAAAAAAAAAGAGTAGTTTATAGTGCATTATGTGGAGCTTGTATGTGGAATTGATTTCATGTAAGTGCATTATTTTTCCAGGTAAGGTCCCATCTTCATTAAGATTAAGGATCTCATCTTCAGCCTCTTTTGTGTCTGCCCCAAAGCCTTGTAGAGGTTCAGTTCAACACAGCCGTAAAAAGGCTTGCTGAAAGAATGAATGGGGCAAACTCCCATGGAAAAGCCAAGTATGTTGAAGGAAGGACCATTTTGCCAGTCCTAGTAATTTTTTCCACACAATTTCTACAACATCAAAGGAAGGCTTCACTTATTCTTGGATGGGAAAAAGGCATAATAAATCAGTCTGCAATAAACTAATCTCACCTCATGGGTCAAACAAACAACAGAATAAAGTTTTGAAGAAAAAGTGCTTGTGGGCATCTGGGCACAGAACAGAGGCTGGGTATTTTATGGGAATTTGAGCGTGCGCATGAATCTCTTAACTTTCCATTTTCTCTTAACTGTTAAGTGAATGTAAGAGGCAGCAGGAGCTCTGTGAAGACAGGCAGTGTGTACAGTGGTAAGATCTTGGACTTTGGAGTCATGGACAGAATCCGCTCACATACTGGCTGTGTGAATCTCTGCATCATCATTTAACCTCTTTAGCCTTGGGTGCTTATATCAGTGTGTGTAATAGAAATCCATTATAGAGTTGTGGTTAGAATTAAATGAGATGATGTCAAGTGCATAGCCAGGTAACTGAAATAGAATAATCAATAAATAATAATTGTTAGTGGTGTTTGATTAAATGTGGGCTACAAAGAATGGGACAATGAAGGCTTATATGTGTGTATCAATTTGTTCCTAATGTAGACCTGAATTCCTGAGTAGTTCGCTGTGAGAGAAAAGAGAACAATCACCAAATTATCATGGAAAACAAAACTAAGCTAAAAATGAATGTCACTAATCAGCAGGGAAGTGCAAATAAAAGTGATAATAAGCTGTCCCCTCATACCTGTCAGGAATGATATATATATATTTTAAAGATAAGTCTTGTCAAGGGTGCAGAGAATTGGAACTCTCGCACACTGTTAGCAGGAATGCAAAATGGTGTAGCTGTTATGGAAAATAGTATAATGGTTTCTCAAAAAAATTAAAAAGACAAATATGACATGATCCAGCATCCTTTTTTCTTGGTATTTACTGAAATGATTGAAATAAGTATCTCAAAGAGATATTAGAACTCTTATGTTCATTACAGTAGTATCCAGAGTAGCAAAGATGTAAAACCAATCTGAAAGTCTGTTGTTAAATGAATGGATAAAGAAAAGGTGGTATATACATAGAGTGGAATATTATTCAGCCTTAAAAAGAAGGAAATTCTTAAAAATGCAACACAATGGATGAACCTTAGGAATATTTTGCAAAGTAAGCCAATCATTGAAAGACAAATATCACACAATTCTATTTCTTTTTTTATTGGTGCATTGTAATCATACATTTGATGAGTTTCAGGGTGGTAGAAGTATACAAGCATACATGGGGGAGGGCTAATTGAGGGCACAATTCTATTTCTATGAATTATCTTAAATAGTCAAATTCATAAAATCAAGGAGTAGAATGATAATTACTGGGGGTGAGGGGGCAATGAGAAGTTGCTAATCAATAGGCATCCAGTTCTAGTCAAGCAAGATGAACCTAGAGATCTGCTGTACAACATTGTGCCTATCAGCAATAGTAATGTGTTGTACACTTAAAAACATGTTAAGAGGGTAGAACTCATAAAAAATATTTGTATTATAATAATAATTTTAAGAACTCTAAACTAACTCAATTAAATGAAATAGAAGTGTTCAGTGTACTCTTTGGACTATTGCTAATGCTTTACCTCGTGGAAAGTTGGCAACATGAGGGTTTTGTAGAGGCAGAATTGTTCCATCACTTTTATTCTCAAATATGTAACAAGCATTCTTACTGACTTTTTCAAAGGTTGAATTTCAAGCTTATGTAACTGCATGGAATTTCTTGATGATTTGAGTGATTCCAATTCATCCTGACAACTTGGACCCATAAGCCATTTCCTCAGCCATCCCAAATAGATAAAGATCATTTACTGTCAGTAGAACTGGAATTTAAGTAAAAAAATATTGGCAGAAGATACATTTTTCTTCATGTGCTCCCACAGTTTTTGAGGGCTATTCATACTGAAATATGAGCGAATAATGATTTTACCCTAATCGCTTCTGTATTTGAAAAGATGTTAAGAAAGATGCACACTGCTCGTATATTTTCAATACGCTAAACGGTGAGGAGATATTTATATCAAGAAGTTTTGAACTTTCTGGGAAAAATCACATTTTATTTTTCCAACTGAGATATCACAAATAATATGTCTTAAACAGCTCTAGATCAAAGATCACATATTTTAACTTAATAAATAATAAAATTTCCCACATTATCTTTTAAATGCAAACTTGGTGAAAAGTTTTTTTTTTTAATTACAGATGAATATTTCTTACATCAACCCTGATGCAGAAGCACTTGCTTAAGTTATATTTCCCAGTGAACTCCCTTTGACCTTCACTTTGAGGACACACAGCAGGAAAACTGTCTGGAATACCCCACCCTGAACAGTGGATGAATTTATTACATCCCCGAGTAAAGAATGCCCAAGCCTTGGCTCAATACTTGATAGGGGAAGAAAAGTAAAAAATACTCCAAGCCCTTTTTGTTTAGGAAAAGTTCAGCTTTCAGGTTTTTCCTCAAAACGTGGACACCAAAGAGACTTGAAGCTCTGTGACTTCGCAGGATATTTCAGTTGTGGATAAGTGACACGAAGCATTAATTGCTATTGTAAAATGCTGGTGAGCGCTACTACAGAGCAAGTCAAAGCTCTGCTGAGATAATACTTTTGGAACAAGACTTGTCTTGGCCTGAAGTTACATTGAGTCAAATGGATACTTTTTAGCCCTTATCTTACTTGACCGCTCAGCAACATTTGACATCGTGGATAGAACTCTTCTTTGTGAGACACTCTTTCTTGGCTTGTGTGATTCTCCACTTTTAGGGAGATTCTCCACTTTGCCTTGTGATAGCTCTTTTTTCTTGATTGGCCCCCTAGTAGTTGGTCTTCTTATAATTTTGTCATGAATCTTGTTACATCAAACACAAGTCCTTCAGGGATATCCATTTAAGACATCAACTATCACACATGGGGCAAAGAATAAAAAAATGTGTATTTCCTGAGGTTTAAATCTATATTTCTGACCCCTTACTAGATTTTTTTAAATCAAATTACTTTCTGGTGCCCCATATTTAACATGTGTAAACTGATCTTGTTATTAGCTGCTTTGCTGCTTCTATTTTTCTGGTTTCAATGAATGGTACCATCTAGTTGCCCAGTTCAAAAACCTGGGTGTCATTCTTGATTTCTCCACCTCTGTTGTTTCCCACAAATAATCAATCTCCAAGATTTGCTGGCATCTTCATTCTAATTATTTCTCGTGTGTATCTATCTCTCTCCCTTGCCAGTGTCTTGGTTTTGGGGCCTTTCATCTGTCTCTTGATTGCTGCTCCAGACTCCTAAGAGATTTTCCCCGACTCCTTCTTCCACGTCCCAGAGATTTGCAAAGTATTACAAAGTGCACATCTGATAATTTCTTCTACCTGATTAAAGTTCTTCAAAAATTTACCATCCTTATAAAGTTCAAATTCATAAGCATCAGCATAAAATATCCTGGATCCTGTAAGTCCTTTCTGTTTTTATTAACTTCTCGAGCTTCGACTCTTGTCATGCTTCCTCTTGTCCCTATAGCCATAGTGAAATTCTCAAAGTTACTGAATGGGCCATTCTAAATCTCTCCTCTGAGTCTTCATGTATGTATTTCCCCCTGTCTGGAATAATCTCTCTTTGTTTATCTGCCTTACTCCCAACCATCCTTTTAGCTGAAAGGGCTTTTCATTTGGAAACTGTTCCCTGATTCTCTTTCCAAATGTAGGTCTGACTTAGATGCTCCTCCTTATTACTGATACATTCATATTTCATGGCATAAACGAAAAATGTTTTCAATGACTGTTTACTTATCTATATTCCTCCAAGAGCTATTTGGGGGCAGGAGTCCTATCTTTTAGACATCATGTCTCTAATGTCTTTCTCAGTACTTAGTACATGGTAGGCACTCAATAAATAGGTGTTAGAATTAACTACTTAATTACTCAATTATGACTCAAGGAGAAAGCAGGTGATTCAAAGATCTTGCCTATTTTGGAGTCACTAAGCACCAGATGAGGCTCTCTTGCCAACTTTCAGTAGCTGACATAACCTTATCTCACACCCAGACATGAGAGTAATAGAGAGATGGAAGACACTTGACCCGAGGCCACAGTAGTTGCAAACTGGGCTCTAAAGTCCACAACTAGTCTTCCGTATGTGAGCATAAGAGAGACCTTTCATTGTTCTTGGAGGCATTATGTGCCCTGTGGCCTCTGAAGCCAGGAAATATTTAACTCCATATTTGTGACCTTTGGGAACTCGTGTGGAATCCAGAATGTTGGACCTGATGCTCCACAAATTTGTGAGAATCAAACCAAGGTTGTCAATGGCTACAGACTGCCAAGAGAACTTTATATTTCCATAAGTTCTCTTCTTCCACATGAACCTTAGGATTATTTGTTTGTAGTTCTGCCAAGGACCTCTCCACATTGTGCTGTGCTATGAGCAAACCACCATGAAGACGTTCTCAGGTCTCCATCCTGCTGCTGTTGCATGAGAAATGGAACTTGTGAAACATGGAGCAGAGCTGGACTTTCTGAATTCTACAGGACCTTTCGGAGGGCTTGGAGTGACATCCGCCCACAATTCAAGCAAAAAAGGAGGATGAGTAAGTGAGGAACTGAAAATCACATATTTTTGTAAATTAGATTTATCTGTAAGCTTTAAATATGTGCAAACAGATTTTGAGTAATCTGGTATGAATTATGGTTTTGTTATTAAGCAGCCTTTTTTATCCTTATGTGTGAAATAAAGAGACTCTTTGGATTTTTCTCTTTGGAAAGTATTGAATTTTGAGGGGATGCTAGTCTTTCCAGACAAATTGAAAAATTGCTTAGAATTTAAAGGATACTCCATCTGAATTCAAGCTGTGTTTGGGTTTGACAACATATTTTTCTTTGGCAATGAAAAGGATGTTTTATTCTTATGACTTGGTAGACCTTAAACAGGCTCACACACAATCCATTGTCCTCAAGATTTAGATGTGAAAGAAGCCAAAAGATGAGAGCAAAATTTACTTCAAAGCAAAGCAAACAAAGAGTTTAAAAGATAGAGATGAATCACTTTTATTCAAAAACTTTGAGATTTCAAGCTTCTTATATTTTTATGATCAATATTTTTTCAAATTCTGAAAGTTGCTGGATTTTTCAGTATTTTCTGTTTAGTCCTTGTTCCTTTCTATAAATAATAGAAAGAAAGTGGTTTGGCTATTTTCAGGATTAAAAGACAACAAATACCATTTGTAAGTTATACGACATAACATCATGCACATATTATCTTATTTACTTTTGCAACTTCCCTACGAAAGAGTATTATTTTCGTAGGTGGGAATAATGAAACTCAGGCAGATAAAGTGATATGTACAAAAGTGTGCAGTTGATAAGCATCAGGCTGTGACTGGCAGCTGTTCCTTTTGCCTGAAATATTCTACCCAGTACTCTCTTGGGCTTAGTCCTTTCCCTATAAAATTCATACCTTTCCTACTTTATCTGGATAACTTCTATATCCTTCTCAGGCTCAGCTTTTTCAGGAATCCACCTCTGGCTTTCTACCTACCACCTAGCCTCAGTTAGGTGTCCTCTGAAGTTCTGTGAGCCCGCCTGCATCAAGTACATATTGCAAAAATGTTGAGTTTCCCATTACCTGGACCATCTTCATATTCTCAGGGATTCTTCTAGCCCTGCTAAATAATTAATATCAGTCTAATCAAATAATAAATTAGTAACTTCCTTAAGATTTATATAAATGATTTCTCTATTGCCTTATCTTAAAAGAAAGCCTCAATATCCAATAAAAATTTCTCTCCCTAGTTCTGCCAGTGGGGGGCATTCACTGAATGAGTGAAAGGAGACTGCTTGCTCCATGTTCTTCAGGTTGCTTTCATCCTAGTCCCTGAACATAATCACTAAATTCTTGCCTCAGGAGTAAGGTCACACTCTTCATTACACTCCTTTCCCCCATTTGCATATTTTCATATTTTAGGATCAAGAAGACAGAGCCTCAGAGAAGGATTAAGCTTTAGTGCTTTATTTAGGAGCTAAATCTTAGGAGAGTGAGAAAGAAAAGGGAAGTGATACAGGGCAGAATGGGTGGCCTAGAAAGGCGAAGCATTAGCTCTTGTGATTTCCTCATAAAGAGCTATGGAGCGGTACGACTTCCTGTTGTCTAGCAGCCGCCGCACATCTTCAGGCAGGCTGACTGGAAGGGGAAAGGAAAGGAAATGAATCTGTCCATTTTTCTCCTGTCTTTCTTTGGCCAAGATGGTGCCATGGGGAATTAACTACTACACATTTCAGTTTGGGCCATTCGGCTCCTTGGGCAGCCTCTTGCCTTTCCCCAAATCTAAAGAAAATGTGAGGAACTGAAGACTGTGGCATGAACTAGTTGGTTTGAAAAGGCTGACTGCATTTTCCTGTGAGGATGCATCAGCACAGGTGGCTGAAATCCTGGAAGCAGATGAAGATTGAAACAGGTAAAGCTGAGAGACTCAGAAGAGCACATGAGTCTCATACAGACACATTTCTACTTGTGTGTACAATTACTCTTTTTACACTCTTTTCTGTTATCATTCTCACAGCCTAACAAATTATGTTGCCACTGGTCCAAATTGAATGTCTTCTAGTGGTCAATTTGCTGGCAACTCAAGCATAGCACATGTCTAAAATCAAATTTATGTAATACTTTTCCATCACAATCTGCCTCTTTCCAGTTTTTTTTTTTTTACTTTACCATTTCTCTTTGTGGAAACATTAGTCCTTGTAGCCATTCAGTTTGAAGTTTCAGATATTCAGAGTTATTTCTGATTTCACCCCTCATTCGTTTATAGCCAGGGCTGGTCATGTGAGTGTATCAGCAATCTCCTAGCAGTGACAAGGACCCGTGGCACAAATGACACATTCAGCAAGTGTACAAATAAAGAAATAGATCTCTTTGCATTTGTTTGCTGCTGCATTTTTGTAGAAAATGTTGTTTTCTGATGAGGAAGTAGGAAAGGAAATAAACAATAAACTGTGCACAGTTTTGCCACAATCTAGGTATTTAGATATAGAAACTTTTCCTGGACATTGGGGAGTTCAGGTGCTTCATGTCTCTGTTGTTTCCAGCTGCCGTGATCCCATCACAAGCCTCTGCAGTTGAGACTGCAGGCAGAATGGAAGGGAACCAGGAAGACATTGAAAGAAGGTTTTAAAAGGATACTAGGTGGACTAATTTGCCATAATTGTATGCTTTTGATAGAAAAGTCTCAGAAATTCCTGACTTTTGACCTTTAGTCCAGTGCTGACATCCCATCACATTTCTTACCTTCCTGCTAGGTAATTTCTACCTTCTCTCACAAAGCAGAGACAAGTTCCAGGAGGAAGCCCAGTCTATATGCTACACATATACTCTTTATTTACCCTAAATGTATGTACACTTGTAATACCTTCTATTTCTTCTCTTTAGACAGTAAGTGAATTTTGGAAGATTGTGGGGAAAAGACATGCAGGCATTTGGCATTTTATGAGAATGAGTATGTTAGATTTGGGAATTTGGAGTTTCAGACATTTCCAGAAGAGGGAGTGAAAGCTATCTCCTTAACTCTAGTGAATAATTACTGTATTACATGCTTTGCTGAGAGAAGTGTTCTCACCCACATGCGCAATGAAAAGTAACTGTTTGAGGTGATGGGTCTGTCAATTAACTTGACCATGGTCATCTTTTATGAATATATACATATATATTTCATGAACATATATATATTTTATGAATATATATATGATTTATGAACATATCAAAACGTCATGGTCTATGTCTTGAATACATGCAATTTCTGTCAATCAGACCTCAGTCAATCTGGAAATAAAAAGACCATCCATTGCAACTTTCAAAACCTATTAATTAGAAATCCAGCCCAAGGGGGTCATCTTTCTTTCGTATTGTTATTGTATCGCCCTTTCCCAGGAAACCTATCTTTGATGACAAAATTAGATTCCAGAAGTGATATTTTGCCAACAACATATCTAATGGCCTGTTCATCTTCCTGATAAACTCAATGTAGTTATGGAAATTTCAATTTCCTATCTTGGATTGGCTTCAGAAATGTGCATGTTAATGTGCTTCAAACTGACTTATCAACTAATGAACCAAGAAATGACTTTTTTTTTACCGTGTTTAAAAGTGTTTTGCTCAGATTTTAAAGGCCAAGGCATTTGGGGTCAAGTTTTTCCCCTAATTTTCCTATGTAACATATTATTTTCCCATTAAAATCTAATATTCTTTACCAATAAGGTGCTAGGCTGCTGATCCCTTATGGAAATTACACTTTGTATGAACATTACCTCATTCCAATATATGTTCTCAGTGGACCTGTCAACGAGTGCACTTGAAGTCTTAATTTTTTCCTTTTGTAGTAAGATGCCTAACTGGTTACTTATGTGGGCGTGCTGTTAGTGAAATTAGGGGGTGTAAGGGAAAAATTTGTTTGGCAATTATGAGTCTTAGAACTGAGTACAACTGTTCCTGTAGCATCTGATGCTGAAATTTTAGGGTAATATGGGTAGTCTCTTCAGATGAAGGTAATTGAATTCAATTCATTTATTCAACACTTGAGTCAAGATACAAAGAGAGCTGCCACGGATTTTGCTGTGCAGGGTGATATGTACATGATTTGTCTACTCATTTAACAAACAGTGAGTATATTTTGTCTACTGAAGTGAGCTCTGGAGATACAATGATATGTGGCACAAATACTTGCAAGTCTGATGAATACTTGCAAGTATGAGTCTGATATTATGTAAGAGGTTGTGAATGTGGGACAGATAATAGATGGTGGGTGTTCACAGGATATGGAAGCTACATGCATGTAGGTAGGGATTCATAAGAGTTTTATGAAGGAGGTAGCATTTGTTCTGGGACTGGAAGGATGGGCAGGATTAGAAATGTAATTAGAAATTAGAAATGCCAAAGAAAGTTGTCTTCAACAGAGGAAACATCATCACTGAAGACCCCTTGTATTAGTCAGCTTTGTATTACTACAGTGAAATATCTGAGGCAACCAACTTTTTAAGGAAAAAAGTTTTCGAGGTTCAAGTCCAAGATTTGGCAGGCTCATGGTTTGACCTCTAATGAAGGTGGCACATCATGGTATCATGGTGGGAGTGTGTGTAGGAACAAATGGCAAAAACTTGAACCAGAACAGTGAGAGAAAGGATGAGCAAGGTCCCACAATCTCAAGGACCTAAGGACCTCCTACTAGGCCCTCCCTCTTAAACGTCCACAGCATCTCCTTAAAGAACCATCCTGAGGACTAAGCCTTTAACATATGGACCTTTGGAGGCCACTGCCCATATTTAAAATGTAATACCCAGCCAGGTTAGAGTGTGTTTTAGTTAATTCCTATTTACTTAAATCAAGGTATCAGTGTATAATTTATACAGTAAGGTATTTTGGAATTTTTTGAGATTTGCTTTATGGCCCAGCGTGTGATTGAATTTCCTAAATGTTTCAAATGTCCTTCAGTGAATAATTGTTCTCTACTTCTTGGTGTAATGTCCTACATTTGCCCATTATATCAAGCTTATCTTTTTCTTTCTTTTTTTTTTTTTGTGGTACCGGGGGTTGAATGTGAGGGCGTTCTACCTCCGCGCTATGCCCCCGGCCCTATTTTTTATACTTTATTTGAAACCGGGTCTCACGAAGTTGCAGAGGGCCTCACTAAGTAGGAAGAGAGAGAGAGAGAGACAGGGAGAGAGAGAGAGAGAGAGAGAGAGAGAGAGCTGAGGCTGGCCGCGAACCCTGATCCTCCGGTCTCCGCCTCCCAAAGTACTGGGATTACAAGCGTGCGCCACCACGCCCGGCTCAAGCTTATTAATTGTGTTTGTGGCAGAGACTGGTTAAATGTTAAATGATCCTATTTCCTTTTCTTGGACAAATACAGTCCCAAGTTCTCCTTCAAATAGGTTGGGCCTCGATGATGCTTTCTCCTGTCTCTGAAGAGAGTGGGCAGAGGTAATTTATGTAAGGCACATTCCTCCTGGCCTTTACACTGCCACGAGAGGTCTACTTTCTCTCTCATCTCTTTTTGGGCAGTTTCATGCAGAGGACTCCAGTGGGCCCTAGGAGGTGAGAGTGCCATCCAGTGGAGGGAGTCACAGTCCCCCACCAAGTCCTTGGCACTGACACGAGGAGAAACGGGCTTTTACTGTGTTGTCCCTGTGGCTTTAAGGCTTACAGTTTCTGCACTGTCACCGAGCATAGAGTGAATAATACATGTTAGAGTGTTGTCTGAGCCCTCCATGTCCCCAGTGACATTTTATCCATTTAATCTAGAAGGTACTGAAAGTGTGCTAAAATATTCCACTTTCGTAGTGGATTTTGCAAATTTCTTCTTGTGTTTCTGTTACTTTTTCCTTTTCATATTTTATATTCCTATTATTTTTTATTAGTAGGTGCATGTAAGTATAGAATGGTTATATTTCCTGGTAAACATAGACTTCTATCATTAAATAATGAGTTTATATCTCCAATAATGCCTTCGCTCTGAAACTGCTTTGTTTGATTTAAATATAATTATTCCCATTTTATTTTGGTTAGTATTTGAATATGATATTTATTTCTGTGGTTTAACTTTCATCCTCTCTGTATCTAAGTCTTTGAGGTGTGTTTCTTCAGTTATAGAGGCATTAAAAAATCTAGTCAACTATTTTTGTCTAAATTGTAGGTTTAATCTATTGTATTTACTATAGTTTTAGGTAAATTTGGATTTATTTGTAGCAACTTAACTCACTCACTCCTTCCTTCCTTCCTTCCTTCCTTCCTTCCTTCCTTCCTTCCTTCCCCTCTCTCTTTCTCTCTCTCTTTTTTGTGGTACTAGGGATTGAACCCAGGGGCTTTCTACCTCTGAGCTATACCTCCAGACCTATTTCATTTTTTAAATTTTGAAACAGGGTCTCCCTAAGTTGCTGAGGGCCTTACTAAGTTGCTGAGGTTGGCCTTGAAGCTGCAATTTTCCTGTCTCAGCCTCCCAAACACTGGGATCACAGTAGTGTGCCACCATGCCTGTCCTAACTTTTCTTTTTATCTATTTTTTCTGAGTTTTAAAATCTTTTACTGACTTTTAAAAATAGATGAAAAGATTCTTCTCATTCAGTTGTGTTTAATTCTATGAGTATGAAAGGAATGTCCTTTTTTTTCTCCCTATAATGCACTTTTGAAATTTCTTTAATGACATTCTCTTAGAGTAAATGATCTCAGGTTTTGCCTGTTTACCACTCTCTTGATCTTATCAATGCTTCAAAACTGTACTCTTGTTAGGATCCAATTTTAGACTGAAGTCTCAGTTTCTAGGAATCATGTGTTAGGTTGTATAAAACCAATCTTCTCTCTGAGAACAACCAAAAAGACTGGGGAAAATATAAAACATCTGTTTGACGGCATTGGAGAGGTACCGAAGCAGCCAAAGTATGAGTGGTCAAGAGCCTGAGGAGAAGGAATCGAGTTGAGGTTAGCCAAACATTACTCACCGCTTTTCTTCTCAGTGCACTTGAAGATTCTTAGGACTGCAGAGCTGAGAAGTTGACTAGAAGTTTTGTTATTCTCACTGTTTGAGGATATGAAACTGTATACTTTATGGTAGTCACTGAAAAAATAGTAAACAATTGCTACTAACAAGATAATAGAGGGAAGAAAGTGAAAAAAATATTTTGTTAATCCAAAAAAGTAGGGCAGAAGTAAAAGAGGAACACAAAACAGGTGAAACAAATGAAAACAAAGTGATATGATAGATTTAAAAGAATAAATAATGCTAATTTATTTATTGGTGCTAGGGATTGCACCCAAGGGCATTCTACCAGAGTTAAACCCCCAGCCCTTTTAATCTTTCATTTGGAAACAGTCCCACTAAGTTGCTAAGGGGCTCGCTAAATTGCTGAGGCTGACCTTGAACTTGTGATCCTCTTGTCTTGTGATCCTCACATAGGTATGTGCCACCATGGTAGAGGACCTGCTTAGCATATGTGATGTGCTGCTATGGATTGAACCCAGCACCAAAACAAAACAAAACAAAACAACTCCAATTAATAGATGAATGATATTGCAATTGAGAGGAAAACAGGACTCAACTATTTGCTTTTTAAAAAGATATGCCTTAAACATGAAAACGCAGAAACGTTCAAGGTAAAAAATAGAAAACTCTGAAACATGTAAACTGTAATAATTCTAGGTTGACATTCATTTCCTAGCAGCACAATGAAGTTATTGTTTTATTCTCTTACAACTTCCACTATTGGTGTTGAGGAATCAGTTGTCATTACAATTATCACTCATTTGAGGATAATCTGTATTTCTTCTCTGTCTGCTCATAGATTTTGTCTTTGGTGTTATATGGTTTTGCCATGCCTAGATGTGGTGTTCATTTTATCTGACTTGAGATCTTTTAGCCTTCCCATAACTATTACTTACTTATTAGTTTTGTAATTTTTACCTGTTATACCTTTAAATTTTTCTTCTGCTTAATTTCTCTCTTTTTTTCATATATATTTAAATGGATATCAGACTTTCCTACTCTAATCTTTTTTTCTGTGAAAAAAGGCAGTTTATTTATTTTTCTCAGTCTGCATATTATTAATTTGTATTTCATCTTTTCTAATTTACATGTTTAGTGATGTAAAGTTCTCTCTCAATATTATTTACCTATTTCTCACACATTTTAACATGTATTTTCATTTTTTAATGTGCTTTTATTGGTGCATTATAGTCTCACATCACAATGGAAATCAAATTGACATTAACATACATGCATGCAGCACTTGGTGCCCCCCTTTCCTTCCCCCCAACACAGAGGACTAAGATTGACATTGGTATATTCTCATATGTTAATATGGTCAATGGTAGAAATTTCCTTAATGAACTTCATTATCCCTCTTCCCCTTCCCTAAGATCAGTTCCCTGACTTCACTGAGGCTTCTCCACTGTTGAATGGAGGCCCTTCTGTATCCTCATTGCTCCCTAGCTTGTGCATGTTAGAGAAGACATATGACCCTTCTCTTTCTGTGATTGGCTGATCTCACTTAACATAATTTCTCCAGGTCCTTCCATTTTCTTGTAAATGATATTATTTTGTTATTCTTTATTGCAGAGCAGAATTCCATTGTGTGTATTTCCCATAATTTTGTAATCCATTCATCTGTTGATAGACACCTAGGTTGGTTCCATAATTTCGCTATTGTGAATTGTGCTGCTATGAACATGGGTATGCATATATTACTGTAGTTTTCTGGTTTCAGTCCCTTTGGAATGATACCCTGTAGTGGTATAGTTGGGTCATATGGTGTATCCATTCCAAGTTTTCTTAGGAATCTCCATACTGATCTACGAAGTGGTTGGACTAGTTAGCACTCCCACCAACAGTGCAGGAGAGTTCCTTTTTTCCCCACATCCTTGCCAACATTTATTATTGTTTGGCTTCTTAATTATTGCAATTATACACCATGACCAAGTTGGTTTCATTCCAGGGAAGCAAAGCTGGTTTAACATACACAAAACAGTACATGTTACTCACCATATAAACCGAACTAAAAACAAAAATCACATGATCATCTCAATAGATGCTGAAAAAGCATTTGATAAAATCCAACACCCATTCATGTTAAAAACTCTACAGAAAATCGGAATAGAAGGAACGTACCTCAACATCATTAAGTCAATATATTATAAGCCCAAAGCCAACATCATATTGAATGGGGAAAAACTACGGGAATTCCCCTTAAAATCAGGAACAAGACAAGGATGCCCACTATCACCACTCCTTTTCAATATAGTCTTCAAGACTCTTTCCAGGGCAATAAGACAAGAGAAGGGTTTCCTACTCTATTCTCCATGTATTATAGATCTTTGTGATGTTTTTCATTTGCCTGTATGTGCTACATTCTAGAAACTTTAACATAAATGTTATAGTTAATTAATTTCATTTTTGGTTATATCTAATGTGAATTGAGTATTTTATGTGTTATAGTTTCTATTTCTAAAGTGTTATGCTTTTATTTTTAAGACTGGCTCTTTAATTCTCATTCTCTAGTCATATACTAAATCCCAACATTTTGTTTAAATATATTTGTGTTATATTTTCAAATTGATAATTCTAGTACCTGAGGTGTTTGTGAGTCTCACTAACTTTGTATTTGGTTGAATTGTGTCCCTCAATAAAGAATCATGTGGTTTCTGGAACCTTAGAATGTGATATTATGTGGAAATAGAGTCTTTGCTGGTATAAGTAGTTAAGATCAATTCATACTTAAGTAGAGAGATCCCTGTGTGGATAGTGTCTATAAGAAGAAACAAACACACAGAGGGACATGTGGAGGCAAACACATGAGGAGAATGCTGTGTAAGGACAGAGACAGAAACAAGATGCATCTATAAACCAAGGAAAGCCAGGATTGCTGAGAACCACCAGCAGCTAGGAGAGAGGCCTGGTCAGGTCCTCCCCAAGTATCTGCAGGGAGACGTGGCTCCACTGTACCTGATGTTAGATTTCCAGTCTCCAGATCCCTGAAAGAATTTCTGTTATTTGAAGTCACCAAATTTGTGGTACTTCATTACAGCAGTATTTGTTGGAAACAAATATAAATATCATCTGCAAAGTGGATAGTACCATCTCATTCAAAGAGATACTATGAGGCCTAAATGAGATAATGTGTATGAAATATTTTGCACTGTCTGTCCAAAGTAAATGCTTGATAAATGTTACCTTTTTCTATTTGATTTTCAAACTCCTCTTGAATGTGACAGTCTTGGATATTTTTCTTTATAGTGTACACATATATACATATACATCCAGATATCTGTGTATACATCTCATGGATATCCACATACAACTGACTGTAATTGCCCTTTATTCAAACCTCTCCATATGATCTTGGCTATGAACGTATTAGGTTTCTCCATAACTTTTAAGTTGTACATATCTAAAAGCTTCTCATTTTTAAACCAGATTCTATGAAATGGAACACAGGTTTTCTCTTTAAATAAGACAAAAACAAAACAAAGCAAAAACGAAATCTACTCTTTTCATAGTGAAGCTCTAGAAAGAGTAAGTTGTGCTAAAGGGAAAATTTTCCATCAATAGTGCCCTCTTGGCTATTTTTCAGAAAAATCTTGTCGCAACCATTTTGT
This sequence comes from Glis glis, assembly GCA_004027185.1. Classification (NCBI taxonomy): domain Eukaryota; kingdom Metazoa; phylum Chordata; class Mammalia; order Rodentia; family Gliridae; genus Glis; species Glis glis. Next base: position 30,950 of record PVJS01017340.1, read on the forward strand.
TTTTCAGAATTAAAAAAAAAGAAAAAGTAATAACCAAGCCAGTGGTTTGTGCTGTGGTGTTAGGAGCGGCCTGAAAGCAACAATCTTACTTCATGTCATGAGTTTAGCCAATAGTTTAGCTGAGCCATTTGAGACAAAACCTTGAAGAAAGGGCTAGAACACTGAGAAAAGTTAAATAGTCTAAGTCCCAACATGTTAAAATCCCGTGAATCAAAAATAAAAAGTGCTTTGAAATGACTCCTAACATGAATAAAGAGAATGAATGGACATTCAGACTGAATGACATTATTTTTAGACAGTGGCTTTTTTCTTCCTGTTTTCTCATTGTGAATTTAGTTGGCAAGGCATGAAGAAAGTCCTGTGTGCACTCATGTGGTGTAAGGAATTCTACATGTCTCACCTCTTCAAATATGTTTTGATACTTTGAGAATAACTCTAGGTTTAGTATATGACTAAAGAATGAAGTCCTAGGCAGGACAATAGAATCTTAATTCTAATATAGATAAACTCTGGATTGAAATCAGTAGGGAAAGAACTAGGAGAATTGTCTTCTTAGTTAAGTATTTTATATTGAAAGTAAATGTCTTCTCTCTTTTAAAGACCCCAAATCATGATGTGATGATATAGTATGGTTGTGTATTTTAGCTCCATTTACATAGTGATGTCACTTCACATAATGAGGTGAATCTAGAAAAATGCTTCTAAAGAATCAGATCTGCTAATATTCATGAACAATCTGTTGAAGGAGGATGGGCTAAAAGACCTGGGAATGTAAAATACTCTTGGAAATTCATTTATTAATTAATTTTTTCATGTGTTTATTAAAATATTTTGATTGCATGCTCACTATAGAATCTATAAACAGTGCTGGGATATAGGTGTGGGAAGGAAGAGACAAGTAAAGTAAGTAAAAAAGTGTGTAAGATGCAGGAGTGTGTAGGAGTGTGCCACAGGTTTTTGAATGGTAGGGAGGGTCTTACTGAGAAGTATCAGTTGAGCTAACACTTGAAGGAGAGCGTGTGTTCATATGAACTTGTTGAAGACGAATCAGGATTTGTAAATCTGAGTGACAGGGGAGAAACCTGGGCTACAGATAGTTTATAGAAAAACATTTAGGGAAACTTGCAAGTTTTCTGTTTTTAAGAATTTCATATTTATTTGCACAAAGTTCTGCAACTTGAGACCAACAATAAAAATTATTCAGTTTATCCTGAAGGTCCTTCTTTACCAGTCTCTATTTGTTCTACAGCTGGCTATAGTAATTTTGCTGAAGGCCTCAGTCACGAACATTTAGGTATGTGAAGGTAAGTGTGCCCTCAGATATCAAGTGTATAATTGTGCAGTGGTTTGAGATGTAGTCTACACTTCGTTGTCTTGGAAACACTGTGTATCACCCTAGTTCAATGAACAGGAAAGGAATCATAAGCAAAATACTTTATTACAACTGCTACTTCCAAATCTCCATTTGAAAAATAAGAGGATTAGACTAAATGGTTTTACAAAGACTTTTGGTTCTGACATCCTATGAGTATATGCTATTTATCTTAATTCTTAATTCTTTGTCTTAATTTGTGGAGGATTTAAAATTGTCCAATTCAACATATTTTCCATAAAAAATTTTCTTTGCTCTTGATCATGTAGATCTTCTTCATGTGTTTTATTCACAGGGCTTCTCTCATTGAGAAAACTTAGTGATCAGCGTGAATGTGGACTTGGGGGGAAAAGATGATGCATAAAATGACCTTAGAAGCCGGGTGTGGTGGCGCATGCTTGTAATCCCAGTACTTTGGGAGGCGGAGACCAGAGGATCCGGGTTCGCGGCCAGCCTCAGCTCTTTCTCTCTCTCTCTCTCTCTCTCTCTCTCTCTAGTGAGGGCCTCCGCAACTTCGTGAGACCCGGTTTCAAAATAAAGTATAAAAAATAGGGCCGGGGGTGTAGCACGGAGGTAGAACGCCCCTGGGTTCAATCCCCAGTACCACAAAAAAAAATGACCTTAGAATATTTCATAGGGTGTTTATGGGATTTTTTTTTCATTTGTTCTCTGTGGTGCTTAAACCAGAATTAATACAAACCTAACCTACTTTTGGAACGTAGACATTCATTAAATTTCAAGAGAGTTTAGGCTGTTCAGGTCTTGAAAATCAGTATTATCTTCTGGTTTGTTCTGGTTTTTATCATTGCTGAAGCAGTCACCATGTTGTCGATTCCTTAAATCCCACATGGCAGACTGTAATCTTTCTGCTTTGTCTGTTGCTCCTTCACCTCATCACTTTTCAGGTCTTTCTGTCATTCAAAAGTAAGAATACATACACTTGCTGAGCTTAGGACATGAACTTGGTTTTTTATTAGTCTCCAGTTATTGCTTTTCTTTCAAGTGTTATCATCAATAAATCACTTGAATGGTGAGATTCTTCTCTCTCTTACAAGTAGTACACATCACTGGTTGAGTCAGAGAAACAAGGTTTAAGGAAACATAAGTGACACAACTAGTCATGAAAACCAGTTACATACTTTAAAGCCTTCCAGGAAGTTTAAATTCCAGGAAGGGTTGAGAACAAGGAAGAGATGTCTCTCAAAACACTAATAAAGACAGGTAGCTCATTTAACAGGTTGGTATATGGTGAGTGCAAAACAAATACTAGTTGAAGGAAATAAACACCATATTTTATACATTTTTATTTACTCTGATAAAAAGTGTCAGGGAAAGCTTTTTTATAATTAATATACTTTCACTGGTGTATGTGATTATACGCCATAGTGAGGTTCAATGTGATCCCAACTTACATGCACACAGCACTTGGTATTATTCCCTCCAGATCCCATCCTACTATCCCCTCTCTCCCATGTTCCTTCATCAAGCCTTCTTTTTCCCCTCCCAACCTCCCTTCCTCAAACCCCTTCTACTATTCTACTGGTCTCTCTCCTCATTTATCTGAAGTTTCTTTTGTTTCCTATTTTTTTCTCTAGCTTCCAAGTATGAGAGAATATATATGACCCTTGACTTTCTGAGACTAGCTGATCTCACTTATCACCATATTCTCAAGTTCCACCCATTTTCCTGAAAATGACATAATTTTGTTCTTCCTTATGGCTGAGTAAAATTCTGTTGGGTGTATATCACATTTTTAATTCATTCATCTGTTGACAGACACCTAGGTTGTTTCTATAATTTGGCTACTGTGAATTATGTGGCTATAAACATGGGTATGCGTGTATCATAATAGTTTTCTGACTTTAATTCTTTGGGAAAGACACCAAGGAGTGGTAAAGCTGGGTCATATGGTGGTTCCATTCCTAGTATTTGGAGGAACTTCCATACTGATCCCCATAGTGGTTGTACTAATTTACACTCCCACCATTGGAGTATAAGAGTTCTTATTTCCCCACATCCTTGCTGGCATTTATTATTGTTTGTATTCTTGATGATTGTCATTTTAAATGGAGTTAGATGGAATCTCCATGTAGTTTTGATTTGCATTTCCCTGGTTGCTAATGATGTCGAACATTTTTTTCATGTAATTCTTAAAAAATAAATGTATTGCTTATGACTGTTGAATATATTTTGGTAGAGGGTGATTTTAATTTATTTGGAACTTTGTGTTTACAAAGCATTTGTTGTGGTGGCCACAGAATGTTTCCTCCAGAATGAATTCCTGAGATATGGAACAAATTAGGTGAAGTCCTACTTTACCCCAAATATGGCAAACTGAGATGAGACACTTCAGGCTTAAAGGCTATAAATCAGTCTCTTTGGATTTTATAGCCCAAATAGACTTGAAACAAATATAAGAATGAAAACATTATAGGAACATTGTGTTATGATATACACTCTTGAGCGGACATAGGAGGAGAAATCTTATAGAGATAGTACACTGAGATGTAAAAATGCCATAAGATGACGATACTGATGATGACATTTACAGAAACTGGTATTGCTAGCTGCTTACTGTGCGCCGGGCACTATATAATGCTTTTCCCACATATTACTTATTTAAACCTCACAAAAACTTTGTTAGAGAGGTACAATTAACATCTTCAATGAGATTTCTAGACATAAAATAGAAATTTTTTCTATGGCTATACAACTAGGAACTGCTAAATTTTGGATTAGAACATGTGTAGTATGATTCTAGAACCTACACACATATTTACTGCATTGTGATGAGATTTTGACCTAAGGAAGTTTTGGAAAACTAAAAAAGCAAGAGCAGAAATAATTTGCATGAATTAACAATTGCTTTGGAGGCACTATAAAATGTAATTATTAGTATCAAAAATTTGAATTAGTGATGTGAAGAACCCTTGAAACTATTACTACAAACCAAAAAGATGGAATGTTAAGGGACATGGTGATAAAGAGAGAGGTCAGAGAATGGAGAACCAGCTTAAGAATTATATGTACTTCTGAAGAAGTGAAACTGAGAGAGAGCACAAAGAAAGGTATATTTGAGATAGACATTTGTTCAAGTATAAAGGGACCTTGAAATGGCAATAAAAAAGCTAGCTGAATCCCAGAAAAAAAATCAGTGAGGACAGACTTCACCCTACCTTTTAACATTTTGGATTTCCATAGTTTTGTGTGTGTGTTTGGTTTGAAACAGTGTCTTGCTAGGTGTTATGGAGAGTCTCACTAAGTTGCTGAGGCTGACCTCAAACCTGCAATCCTCCTGTCTCAGCCTCCTAAGTACTGGGATTACAGATGTGCACCACCATGTCTGACAGATTTTTTTAACAAGAAATTTCTACAAACATCTTGTTAGAAAATTCAGATTGACATTAAGATTCATCTTTCCAACATTAAATATCAGAAAAACACACAGTACTGTTTATAGTCATTTATGTGTTAAGACAACAGAGAGATACTGTTAGGTTCCCACAGTTTCAGAAATATGCTAAATCACTTGAAGATATATGTTAAATCAACAAAATTGATTTTAAGATGGATGAAGTTATAGAGTGAGCATATACGCATATTTTTCTCCTGTCTAGAAATATGTTCAAAGGAAATAAAAGTCAATTAGGAAATAATATATTTGAAAATATGTTCACAACAATAGTATGTGTTATAGGAAAAAATTGGAAATAAACAAAGATTCTCCTTTAGAAGACCATAAAATAGAAGTTGGGCGTGGTGACACATGTCTGTAATCCCAGTACTTGGGAGGCTGAGACAGGAGGATCTCAGGTTTGAGGACAGGAGGACAGCCTCAGCGAGTAGTGAGACTCTCACAAACTTAGCAAGACCCTGTTTCAAAAATAAAAATAAAATAGGACTGGGATATAGCTCAGAGGTAGAATGTCCCTGGGTTCAATTCCCAGTAACACACACACACATACA
>PVJS01017341.1:0-36278 GCA_004027185.1 Glis glis
AAAAAAAAAAAAAAAAAGGAGGGAAAATCATGAAGCAGATTCTGTATGGAGATGGCTTTGCTGGTCCATGGTTGTGCTCTTGTAGTTTATACTGTTAGCAGAGAATTCAGAATAGTAGAATCATTGTCATAGAAAAGCCCTTGGACTCACAAGAGTTTAGCAAACATATATTTATGTCTTAATAAAAATAAAACACTTCAGATATGTATGCTTTTAAAAAAATTCCCTGTTTTTAACTGATATTTTCAACTAAGCAGTTCCAATTGGGCAAGAGGGTATTTTCCATACTTTTAATGAGCAACTGCTGGAGTAGTGCTTTTAAATTTATGAGGCATTATGAGTAAGCAGAATTGCTCTGTGTTATGTGTGTTCACATTTTTATTTCATACTTTTGAAAAATAAAATACTTTAAATAAGACCCCCACTCCCACCCTTTATTCCAATATAGCAGAGATCTGAGAATAGTGATTAAGAACATGACTCTGCTCAGAGATAACACCGGTGGGATCCTGGCTCCAACATGTACCAGCTCCACGACAGCTTATCACTTAAGCCCCCGTTTTCTCATCTGGACACTGGCGTTAACATTAGTACCTACACCTCAAGGACATCAAGAGGTTGAAATGAAGACCTGTGTATCATATCACATGCTTAGCACTGTGAGTTAAGTGCTCAAAAATGTTCATTATTAATATCATATTGCCTAGTAGGAAGAAAGTGCCCACTACTATATAAATAAGATAAAAACAATGGATTCTCTTTATGTTTGTCTCAATGTCAGTATTCGTTATAGAAAGAGGCAAGATGGCTCCTCAGAACCATCTGAGCAACTCAAGAGTACCTGTAAAAATGTCCCAGGCAGAGTAAAGTGGGAATTCCCTCTAGAGGCAATTTTACCTCCTAAGGGACATTAGGCAACACCTAGAGATATTTTAGGATGCCACAAGTAGGGGAAGAGGAGACACCTGCTGGCATCCACTCCCTGGAGGATAGGGATGCTGCTAAAATCCTACAAGGCGTGGGATACTCCCACCTTGACAAAGAAGCATCTGGTCCCAAATGCCAAGGAGGTGAGGCTGAGAAACCCTGGACCCTAAAGATCAGTCAAAGAAATCTGAATGCCAGAAAATTATTATGAGAAAATTAATATAGTTTAAAAATGAAACTGGAATTTTCATTATCATTGATTCAAGACCCATGACAGATATTTAGTAAGGAGATAAGGTTCCCCCTGTCAATAAACCTTCTTGAATGTTAGATATCATGTAATGATCTTAAGATAAATTTTATTCCAAAGTGAGCAATGCCATGAAACTATTATGAGTATGAAATTTAAGGCTAAATCTCATTCAGAAGAATAAACCTAAATAACATTCAAAACCCTGTAACAGCAGGTGGGAAATGAAAACACTGCTGAAGTAGTCTGCAGACAGGAAGTCCCTCCCCACAGGCTCTTGCCCTGACTGCACAGACTGCGTAGCTAGCTGATGGACCACAGGGGTATGTTCTTCCTTGATCACCCTGTCTCTAGTTTGGGCAACTGGATTACTGTAAAGCTACTCAACAAATACTATTCGAAAGTTCTTAAGAATTCATTTGTACTACTTTTTAATATGTTAGAATGCCATTCTTAAAAGTAGAAAATAATGGGGAAAAGCCCACCAAGTGCTGTGTGTCACTATCACTATGAACTACATTATGATATGAGACTTTAAGACACCAATAAAAGTATTAAAAAAATGGGAAATAGGACTGCATAAAGTAAAACCTCAAAAACATATATATATATATATACTTATATATACATATTTATATATTCTTTTTTTTATCATCACCACTCCTGAAAAGACTAGGGAGGACGGGATCACCATGTAAGAGATAATTCCTCTTCAGTGACATTTCTACTCAAATTGAAGACCTAGATTTGATTCTTGGCTCTGAGGGTTATTGGCTTTGTGACTTTTGTCAAACAGTGTAATTCATTTTCATCCAAGTTCCTATAAAATGGATAGAAATACATTAAATTTCCCATTTACTTAATAAGAACACTGTGACAAAGAAATAGTCCTGTACTAACTGCAAAAGTGCTAAGAAACGAAGGTGAGGCTTAAAGTTGTTTTTGCAATCCTTAAAGAAAAAAAGCTGTATTTAAAATATTTTCAACTTTACACAACTTAACACTTAAAGGTAACACAGCCAAGTCTTCTACACAACAAAGAATATAATTTCATCCCGTACATCAAAGAGTTTTGTTAATTTAAAAAAACTGATATTCGCTATATAAGATATATTTTTTTTTTTTTGCAGTACCGGGGATTGAACCCAGGGGCGTTCTACCTCTGAGCTACACCCCCAGCCCTATTTTTTATCCTTTATTTTGAAACCGGGTCTCACAAAGTTGCGGAGGGCCTCACTAAGTAGCTGAGGCTGGCCGCAAACCCGGGTCCTCCGGCCTCAGCCTCCCAAGTACTGGGATTACAAGCGTGCGCCACCACGCCCGGCTCTATATAAGATATTTGTAAACCCAAAAAGGTTAACTCAAAAGATGAAAAAAAAAATGCAACAAAGGGCTACTTAAATAGTTTATCATTCAGAAAGATAAGGAATTCATGTCACAATGCTAAAAAAAAATATACAATACTTTTTATTTCAGAGACTACACCAAAAGAAAAGTTTAACACATAAAGGATCTCTACTCACCCTTCTGGTAGAAAAACTTCCTGTAATAGTATGCACCAAGATCCACGTGTTCCACGATGTACCTTTTCACTCTGTCTAGATGCAACACCAGGTTCTCCTTGGGCACTTCGAGCACTGCCACCCCTGCGTTTGTGCAATGGGAGCTCAGGGTAGACTCAAAAGAGGCACTTTCACAGCCACTGAACGAGCCAGAATTTGATTTCGACAGGCTGATTTTCCTCTCACCTTCTCCACCAATCTCATTCCGAAAATACGGACAGCTCATTACAAGCTCGTTGCTCTTATCATCTCCCTGGTCCATGCCGAGGCTTCCTTTGGAGTTCAGGTCCTCTGTGCTGCCCATTGGGGAGCTGAAACTGGCTGAATGTGACAAAGGTCCAGAGACCAAGGAGGCCACAGCAGCGGCCGAGGCTCCCGTGGTGGTGTTTCTCCTCTTAATGACGTTGTGCCTGTTCATAATCGCCTCGTTCAAGTCAAATAATATACTCTGGACATCGTAGTGGGCAAAGCACTTTGGACATGTCCAGGGCCTGACAGAGTCTTCGGATCGGTTGTCTTCTAGGTCCGACGACTTCCCAAGTTCTTCACCTTTGGCATTGCGTAATTTCCGAAAAATGGATGAGTCTCCAGTTTCAGACTTGGAGCGTCGCTTGAGTGGTTTCTCCCTTTCCTTAAAAAGCCTGAGGTTCTCTCTCTGTGAGATGGGCCCATCAATAACGTCCAAAGAGAAACCAGAACCCTTGCCCCCACCGGCGATGAGGAAGTCACTGAGCTTGGTCGGCGTTGGACCTCGATCAGATTTGTCATCTTTGTAGCCCTTTAGCAAATCAAAAAAGCTTTCTCCGGACGTTCCCTGCTTATCAATTGAAGATGTGCTACCATATTCCCTGTGCAGTGATGGCCCAGTCTTGTATGTGGGTGAGATACATTCATCAAAGCTATCCACGTCAAGTTCACTTATGGTGATGTCGCTGTTGCTCCGCTGCCGTATTCTGCGAAGAGCTTTCCTGGGGGAGCTGGGATAGGCTTCAGGCATGAGAAATCTGGAGTCCATGTTCTCCGCGGGTCTGGTCTTGCTTTTCAGCGTGTTCTGTATGCTCTTCAGCATGGCTGAGTCATTGGAATTGAGGCTCACAGAACTTCCCTGACTCACAGGACTGCTTTTGGAGGACAGGCTCTCAAGGCAACTTGAGGTTTCTATTTCCTGGCTCGAACGGCTAGATTCCTTTATGTTTTCCTTTCTTGGGGGCCAATCTGCAATCCTTGCCCTAACCCCCATTTTGGGGACTCCGGGGGTTGAGGTTATATGGTGAGAACCTTCACTTCGAGGAGGTCCTACGGGTGCCATGACTGATGATCCTAAGCTGCCATTTTGGGACCGAAAGCGACGCATGTAGAAGTCATCAGTGTGGACTTTGGGGGTGCCGTCTGTGCCAACAACAGAGGCCCTGTCGGTGGCAACAGGCCTTTCTGTCTGCGACCGTTTCAAGCTGGTCATGATGTAAAAGCAATTAGACTTAAATCCCTGCAGAAAGGACCATCATATCTCTGTTTTAAATGTGCACTTCCCTTTTGGAGAATGGCTTCCAGAAAATACAACAGTTGCATAAGATCTTAAGCTTTTTCATTTAAAATGCTAAGTGATGCCTTATTTTCAAACCACCGAAAATTCAGATCTTCAAAACATTGTAATCCACAATAGTTCCTTTGCTTCACTTTAATACACGGCTTTCTTTCAGGAAAAACTGAATGAAACTTGTATTACTGGGACTCGGTGGTTGCCATAATTCCATGCTTTCTCTAAAAGAGAGAAGAAAATTTGAATTAGCATTTGATAAACACATCTAAAAATAAATATGCAGTGGCCAAAATCAGGCACAGGAAAATAAAAGACTCAATAATGGATTGTGGTCCACAGTTCCGTGATCCATATATTTTTAGTAAAGCAGGTTTGGAAGAAAGAAGAAAGTAGAATCATTTAATAAAATTCATCATTTATAGTTAAAAAGACTATTTATACATCAGCTCAATTGAACTATTTCATAAAACTGGGGGTGGGGGTAACACCTTGTTCTGGGGCATTGAGGGTCCTACCCCAAGTACAGACTTTTGCTCCAGTAACCTGTAATAATGTAGAACATCATGAGCCACTGTGCAGACCAGAAGTTTGAGACCTAACCAACCAAAACGGATTTTTTTGGGCAAAACTAAAAAATTGAAAAATGATTTTATGGAATATGCCACAACACTCATTTAACTCCTTCCACATTTCAAAATCAACACTTGTTTCCTTACAAAGGCTTAACATAGTTGGCAAGCAAATACAGCAGAGAGAAAATAAACAGGGTTTTCCCGGAGCCATTATATCCATTAGCACTCTTCTGTATTTTCCTCTACTTTATTACTTACCCAGGCGAGGAATACTGCAGAAGGAATCCGGCATTCACTGAGACCTCTTCCCAAGCTCTCCTTAGTTTCATCTATTCTTAAAGCTGGAAGTCTCTCGCTAATTAACAAAATGCCTGCGTCTCCTTAAACAGCACAACCTACTCCACCCCATCAGCACTCATTTATGACGACGGCAGAAACAAAATGCTGCTCTGGGCAGCCCTCTCCACATCCCCCAGCCGATCACAGAGAACCGGCCGCATCCTTCCAGGTGACGGGCAAGAAAGCGAACTTCCTCATGAACACGTCAGGCAGGAGGCAGGAGGCACGGATTCCAAGGACAGAAGCCTGCATGGTTGCGTACATCCTGAAAAGAAAGGCAGAGGATCCTTTTCCAAGACTCCACAAATTACACAAGAGGTGGCCTTTAAATTCTTGCCAGATACATGTTTGGAAAGATGCTGCTGAAGCAGCACTGAGCTGACAGGGCAGCATTGTCTACAAATCACGCTCTGACACAGAGGAGGACCCCGCTCACTGCATGCTGCCCTCCACGGTAACAAGCACTTACTTCCACGGTAATTAAGCATCTCGCTAGTCGGCTTCCTGCCTGCAAGGCAGCCGCTTTCATTTCTCCTGCAGCACGCAGCATCATTTTAGAAGACTCGCTGCTATTTAAAGCTGGAACATTTAGGGGTGTTTCAAAGAAATGCACTCTGCCTGCAGAACGCAGGGCCCGCGCAGGCTGGGTCTGGGCAGCCAGTCAGATAAATGCCATTGTTTTCACTAACTCCCCTTCCCCACCTTTTGTGAAAGAGATCACGGTTTTGCACTGCTGCCTAATTAAACCTGGCTTTTCAGCTTACGACCAGCAGATTTGTTATGATTTCCTTTACATTCCAGAACTTTACATGCTCCTCTTTCAACTGCAAGCTTCTGAATGGAATAACGTGCTAACTGTTGCTTCCAGTGGAAGCGAGGGACAGCACATGTGGCCACAGCTAGATTCAAGAAGCGCTCACTGAAGGAAAACCAATCAACGGGGCAAAAATGCAAACATCTGTCCATCTCAACGACAACAAAAGCTGATTATTTCAATAAACTACCTTTCAAAGAAAGAATACAATAGCATAAAGAGTCAGTCTAAGTAGATGCTTATGAAAATCAGATGATTTCAACATTTCCCACAACCTCACAGAAATCCAAACAAGTCATCTTCCATTCCGAGAACATTCATTGTCTAAGAGACCAACACACCAACCCCACCATGGTAAAAACTCAGTCTTGTCACGTTTCATTTGTCTTAGAAAACAGTTTACCACAGAGCTCTCTTTCTTAGGAGACAAGTTATATCCGTTGTAGGAGGAAACTTAAAGCCAGCATTAAAACATAATACTTGGACTTGGAAATGTCCAACCTTCACTATCCGTATTTTCTCTTCTAAACCATCTTATTCACTTTCTCTATTTTGTTTGTTTGTTTTTATATGTGTGGTGCTAGGGATTGAATCGAGAGGCATTCTACCTCTGAGCTACACCCCCAGTCCTATTTTATTTTTTATTTGGAAAAAGGTCCACTAAGTTGCTGAGAGCCCCACTACATTGCTGAGGCTGGCCAAAAACCTGCGATCTTCCTGTCTCGGTCTTCCAAGTACTGGGATTACAGAAGTGCATCACCACATCCATTCACTTTCTCTCTCTTTTTTTTTTTTTGTGTGGTACTGGGGATTGAACCCAGGGGCATTCTACCTCCAAGCTACACCCCAGCCCTGTTTTTTATTCTTTATTTTGAAACAGGATCTCACTAAGTTGCAGAGGGCCTCACTAAGTAACTGAGGCTGGCCGCAAACCTGGATCCTCTGGTCTCAGCCTCCCAAGTACTGGGATTACAAGCGTGCACCATCACGCATGGTTACAGCGTGTTTTAAATATCGCTGAGTCCCTGGTCCCTAAGGGCCCTTCCTGCTGCCACAATCTGTGATCTTAATTTTTAATAGGTTCTTAAAACCTTATTTTTATTTTTTAGTGTTATGCTTATATCTTTTATTATTTATTTATTTATTTATTTATAGTACTGGGGATTGAACCCAGGGGCATTCTACCTCTGAGCTACACCCCCGGCCCTATTTTTTATTCTTTATTTTGAAACAGGGTTTCACTAAGTTGCAGAGAGCCTCACTAAGTAGCTGAGGCTGGCCTCGAACCTGCGATCCTCCTGTCTCAGCTTCCCAAGTACTGGGATTACAAGCACACACCACCACACCTAGCTAAAACCTTATTTTTATATACAAAAATTTCTTAAGCAATTTAAAAGAAATGTCGAATTCTATTACATTTTCATTATAACAACTCAATGTTTTCGGTTTTTGTTTTTTCATTTCAAAATATAGAAGAGTACAAATGGAGAGAGAGAAATCTGAAGAGGTTTGAGACTTATGCACGACTAAGTTAAATAACTGGATTAATTTTCAGTCATTAATTCCTATGTTTTTTCTTTCTCCCCCGTTCCTTCTCACTCTCTTTCCCCATCCTTATTTATAGCATCAAACCCCTTTGAAGTACAATATAAACTTTGGGCACCAACTACCATATATAGAAATATATAAGATTTGCTGGGCATGGTGGCACACACTTGTAATCCCAGGACTTGGGAGGCTGAGACAGGAGGATTGCAGGTTCTAGGACAGCCTCAGCAATTTAGTGAGGCCCGCTGTAACTTAGTGAGACTCTGTTTCAAAAATAAAAGAACAAAATAGGGCTGGAGGTGTAGCTTGGAGGTAGAATGCCCTTGGGTTCCATCCCCAGTAACACACACACACACACACACACACACACACACACACACACACACGCAGAAATAAATATACATGATTTCATTTAATTAAACCATCAGCTAAAAAATAAGATGTCTATCTCAGCATGCCATATGATGGTAGACCAATAACATCTTAAAACCTATTTCTTAGAGTTGACTGAAATTGCAGACATATGTTGACAATTATCAGCGATTCTCCTTAAATATCAGTAAACCTGCCTAAGCATCATTAACAATGGCAAAAAGCAATAGAATTGAACAGAAGAGCAGCATTCACTTACAGCATGTCACCTCCATCTGTTGAAAGAGCAGGCTATATAAAAATCTTCCTTATTCCATGTTTAATTTTACAGCTCTAGATACTATTGAAGTGCATGGTGAATCCAAGCAGCTAGAACACTAATCCCGTCGAGAGGAACCACAGTTCCTCTGTTCAGTGAGTTCAATTCTACGAGTTGAAAGTCTTTCATGATTCAAAGTCGGCCCAACCTAACGCACCACCCTCTTCATCCTTCTGGAGCAAGGGCTCCGTCCCCTCTTCTCAATCGTTCCCAGTATCTGGACACTCCCTTCTGAGCGTGGACCCCACAGCTGCTGCTAGGAACACCTGAGGCGACAGTCCTGCCTTTGAAGGGAGCCCAGGTGCAGAGCAGGGAGAGGTAGGCAGGTCTAAAGGTGAAGTGTGCTGAAGGTCAGGACAGGGATATGCATGCCTCCTTCCTGTACCCCTCCCAACACGATGTCGGGGGGGGGGGACACCTGCGGAGGTCAGCCACTCAGAATACCAAGCCCAGAGAGTGTTGAAAGTGGAGCCTCTAGGGATCCCTTCATCACCCAAACCAGTCCTTGTTGCTCTGGCTCTTCAAGGCATTTGCACTTTGACCCCACCCCCTCCCTGAAATTCTCTTCTCTTGACTTCTGTGATTGCCATGTGCCCCTGCCTCTCTTTTTGCCCACTACTCACTATCACTAGTGGGCTCCGTTTAAGAGCAAAGGTGTGAGGGGTCATCCTGGGTTACTTCTCTCACCGCTTTTCCTATTTCTGGAAGGGCATTGCTACTGAGATGTGCCTGAGCACTGTGTGCATGAGGATGGACAGCAGGCACGGATGCAATGGCGTTAAAATTTTACTATGGAAAGCAGGTGCTAACTCAGTTGGATCACAGTTGTTTGTGCAAGTGAACGAAGTCAGAATAATGACATTGCCGGGGCAGCGGGTATCTGCATGGTAACTAGCACTCTGGCAATATCATATCAGATAGGGTATCTGGCTGACCTGCAAGCCTTAAATGCCATCTCTGTGCCGTTACCTCCAAATCTCTGCTCACAACCCTCTCCCCTAAACTCCAGATAAAGTCCATGCACGAGCTTATTTGATACCGTCCTTATTTATCAGTTTCTTACAATGAATTAGCAAACAACCGGGGACAAAAATGGGAAAATCATTTTTTTTTCAAGAAATGAATGAGTAGAGCGATGACAATAAATAATTCAAGGAACTGAATGAAAGGAACAAGACAGGAAACTTTCTCTGTGCCAAGGGCATAAAGAGCAATTTAAAGGTTATACAACAAGATGAGAAAGGGGCTGGGGTCAGGGGAACACTATAGCTCCTGTCCTGAAATAATCACAGTGCAGTGTGGAGGATTCTCCAAAAAGACCCAGCGCTCCTCAGCAAATACCGTGCTTCCGAACTCCAAAATGGGATGTTGTAGGTTTCTTAACTGATATAGCTCCAAAGACAGGACCAGCTCACAAGGTTTCAGGGCAATAAAAGGACCTTCGCTGATGATCTGACTTCCCTAATAACTCACATTTCCATGTAGTTTTTCAACTTGTACACATAGATCAAAATTACCTGCTGATACTGTTATTTTGGAACGTAACAGGACACTTTATTTTAAAATGGAAATATAAGATCCCAGCGCTTCAATATTAGATTAGCTAAAATACCCAAAAAGGCAAAACTCTTTCCTTCACATCCCTTCTTGGTTTTCCTGAATTTCACTCACATTCCACAAAAGTAACATTTCAGGCAGAAGGGATGTCTCCGTACAAATATCTCAGTGCAATGTCATGGGTAATTTAAGATTTATGAATCAGCACATAACTTTTTAGACTGGAATTTCCCCCTTCTTTTCATTCTCTCCCTCCAGCAAAAAGCAGGACGGACTTGGAAAAACAGAGTTGATAAATCTAGTTCCTGCTTTCCAAGTGTTCACTATTAGAAAAAGAGGCCACCACACAGACAAAGAAGGCTCAAAATTAACAAATTAACAAAGCGAACAAAGGAGTTGTGGATACGAAACATACAACAAGATAAAGCTACGCTTGAATTTAGAGATAAGAAAGCAATTTAAAAGGTGCCTGTGTGGCCAGAGGATGGCTCCAAAGGGAGAAACATACTTGCCTCCCATCCTCCTAACTAAAAAAGTTTGATGAAGTAGGCTACATGTCAAAAACTTCATAAAGCTTGCACATACTTTGCATAGCTGGGGGTGAAATAAAGAACATGAAAATTTGGTAGAAAGCTTGATGGTAGAAGAGGGATGACAGAATAAAGACGATATGGTTCTGGCTACATGTGTCATTTTTTGATGAGTAGTAAGATGGTTGAATAACTGGAAAAACAAAGGAGAATAGAAAGATACCTGAATATCTACTTCTTACATTTAAATATGCCTAAGCTTATGCAATAAGCAACTGATAAAATACCAAATAGCTAGGATTGAGAAGCTTAAAAGTAGAAAGGCAAAAAGTAGGAGTAAAAGGTAAACATGAATCAGAATTAGTAGAGCAAACAGTAAGTGTTCAAAGTATAAAAAATGAACACTTTAAAAGAAAGAAACTAAGCATGGCATGGTGGCACACACCTGGATTCCCAGTACTTAGGAGGCTAAGACAGGAGGATTGCAAGTCCAAGGCCAGCCTCAGCAACTTAGTGAGACCCTCAGCAACCTAGTGAGACCCTATTTCAAAATAAAAAATAAAATAGGGTTGGGGGTATAACTCAGAGGTAGAATACCCCTGGGTTCCATCCCCAGCACCCCCCCCCACACACACACACAAAACCAACCAACCAACCAGAGTTCCTTATTTGTCAGGAGCACTGAAAGCTTCCATGCCTGACATCAGGTTACCACAAGATCAGACCAGACTAGAAAAGAAAATGAAAGCTTTTTATGTACTAATTTGTACTTTGTCACTTAAAATACATTTGAAAAACTATCAATATTGCAAACTTTGAGTACTGAACAGCTGATGGTCAAATATGATCTAGAACTAAATAGCTTATTACCAAATATAATCTGATTTTAGGGGATGTAGAAAATGGACATCATGAGGGCAAACCAATCAATAGCAAAACCAGTACTCAGGGGGAAATGCTTATCAAATTTCTCCCAAACTGTGCTCAAATTCTTCAACATATTTATCTACAAAACAGAGTTCCGTAATTCAGTAATGCAGAGACTCACTAAATACCACTTTCTTAGGATATCATAATACATGTTAGTATATGAAAGCCGCCATGAATCTCAGTTTAAAAATTATCAAAAACACCACTAACTTTATTAAACTAAGAGATTTCTTAACTGACTTGACCCTAGTCTTACTTTTTAAAAAGCAGAGCATCTTCATACCATGCACCCTGTTGAACATAAGTAAGAGCAAGCAGGTCCATGTTTGACAAGAATGAAGGATGAAAACAAAATTCTAAGTCAGGCGCCACTTATCCTAGTACTTGGGAGACTAAGACAGGAGGATTGCAGGTTCGAGGCCAGCCTCAGCAACTTAGCAAGA
Source organism: Glis glis (assembly GCA_004027185.1). Taxonomy (NCBI): domain Eukaryota; kingdom Metazoa; phylum Chordata; class Mammalia; order Rodentia; family Gliridae; genus Glis; species Glis glis. The sequence continues at coordinate 11,704 of PVJS01017341.1, forward strand.
CTCTTTCAAAATAAAAAATAAAATAAATAAGCCGGGCATGGTGGTGAACGCTTGTAATACCAGTACTTGGGAGGCTGAGACAGGAGGATCCGGGTTTGCGGCCAGCCTCAGCTACTTAGTGAGGCCCTCCGCAACTTAGTGAGACCCTGTTTCAAAATAAAGGATAAAAAATAGGGCTGGGGGTGTAGCTTGGAGGTAGAAGCCCCTGGGTTCAATCCCCAGTACTGCAAAAATAAATAAATAAATAATTAAATATAAAAATAAAAAATAAAAAAAAATAAATTAAAAGTCATAGTTGATTCCTTTACAAAAGGCAACTGGGTAACTCTGCTTTTGCCTGCCCAAGCACTTCTGTCTGTAGTTAACTACAGGATGTAGCATCTTGAAGTAGACTCAAGGCCTAAAATTAAATAAGATTAAGTACTTCCAAAAATGTGAATAGCAGCTGGTTATAATATTTGAAATAATTGCTCTGTAAACTTAGTTACCTCGAATTACGTATGCCAACAAAGGGGAGTTTAATTAAATAATCTGCTAGTCACCTGCTAGAAGCCGCCAGCTGCTGCTTCCTGTTCATTCACTGTCCTTCCTCCATCACTTCTGCTTGTCTTCATCACATCTCAGGAAGTTTTCGTAGTTAACTATCCTACCTGATGAGAATTTATGCAACTGTTTTATTTTAAAAAGAAAGAGCCGGGCGTGGTGACACACGCTTATAATCCCAGTACTTGGGAGGCTGACATAGGAGGATCACAAGTTCGCGGCCAGCCTCAGCTACTTAGTGAGGCCCTCTGCAACTTAGTGAGACCCTGTTTCAAAATAAAGAATAAAAATAGGGATGGGGGTGTAGCCTGAAGGTAGAATGCCCCTGGGTTCAATCCCCAGTACCGCCAAAAAATAAAAAATAAAATAAATAAAATAGGGCTGGGGGTGTAGCTCAGAGGTAGAATGCCTCTGGGTTCAATCCTTAGTACCACTCTCACACGCAAAATTGTATATACATTATCAATTTAGCTGTTTTTAAAAATTTATTTATATATACATATAGGCAAAGCAAGTTCACCAAAGAATTTACAATGTCTGTCTTTACATAGTTGGATCATGAATAATTTCTGGTGGTTTCTTTTGTAACTATCTATATTTTTTTATTTTCTAAATGAACACGTGTTACCTTCATAATCAAAGCCAAAAATTAAGAGAAAAAAACACCCTTCTGTTGCTAAAAACATAAAACATGTTGTGGAAATGTGGTATGATGAACATACCTTTGAATAATAATTATAAAATACTGTACTATGTTAAACCTTCCATCATTCAAATCACAAGTCACAATTTAACAGGTGTCAGGTACTTCCAGTGAGAAATTCTCTTGCTAAATCCCCTAATTAAAATGCAATCAAAGAGGGCTATATAGAGAGCACTAAAGATTGTAAGATTAGCAGTACTTACATATTTGTAGTACTTGAATAATGACTTCATATAGGTGATTAACATTGCTTATTTTTCCTCATTTACAGATGCTTTCTATTTAATTTTTTGGTTTTGGGTTTTTCTTTGTGTGTGTGTGTGTGTGTGTGTGTGTGTGTGAGAGAGAGAGAGAGAGAGAGAGAGAAGATTGAACACAGAGACATTCTACCTCAGAGCTACACCCCTAGCCCTATTTTTTATTATTATTATTATTTGTTTTGAAGCAGAATCTCACTAAATTGCTGAAGCTGTCCTCAAACCTGCGATCCTCCTGTCTCAGCCTCCCAAGTACTGGGATTACAGGTGTGTGCCACCATGCCCGGCTTGTATTTAATATTGACCTAAGAGTCCCTGGGTCCAGCTGCCTCTTTGTCCCTTGCTGAGGCTTTAATAACCAAAGAGAATCCGGTGAGGCCGTTGTTGGTTCCCCTTTCCTGGGATGCATCTACTTTCCCACAAACATTGTGTCCTTTTCACAATCCTCCTTCTGCAGAAATTAAGTATGAAGAATGCCACTCTCTGGACTTACAGACCAGCTTTCTGGAGAGCTTTACTTAACTAAGAACCCCAAGGTCAGGTGGCTCAGAGACCTGAAACTGCTTGTGTAAGCTGGGGAGGAAGGGTCTGGTGATACTGACTTTTCTCTGGGGGCAGAAGGGAAAAATATGCTCAGATTTACATTAGATAAGGCATGAAAACTGCCACTGAGCCGCACTCATGAACTCTGTAAAAACCGTGGTGGAGAATCGGCACTGCTCAGATGGAGGTTCCAGGCCACCGCCACGGGCTGTCTGAGCTGGTCACAGTCGGCCATAGGGAGCGCACATTTCCACCCTTAACTCTAACTCAGAGGAGAGAGGCGTGCAGGAAACCAGAGGGCTCAGTAAGATGGAACGTTACAAATTGTGTTATTAAGGATATCATGGCTTCCTCATTTGAATATTTATGTTCCAAAAAGAATTTTTACAAGCACACTTCAAAGAGCACACTAGATTTAGCTAAGGGAAAGAGTAGACAAAAGCATCAGTAAGAACAATGGGTAAACATAAAGTTGCCACCATGCACAACTCTAATATCCAAATCATCAGCAATCATGACTAATAGCAACAGTAACTACATTTCGCTTATCTGCTTTTAAAATATTACCCAAGAACTGAAAGGAAAAACATTAGAATGTAAAGTCTCTCCCTATTGCCTTAGTATTTCCTTGAAAACACTGCAGATGGTTTATGTGCCTGTCTCAGACCCTTATTTCCCAGCATAAACACTGACTGGAGGGCTCGAGAGAGCAGGCCTCTGCCACCCATGTCATTCTTGGACACACGCTCAGTCTTTCAATCCTCTGAGCACCCTATGACTCAGTATCACCATTTAACGAAGGAAATAACAGTCAGTGAAACACACTGTGGATGACAAAGTGCTCACTGCTGGTGGGCTCTTTCTCAGTAAACATGGGCAGTTAAAGAATTCATGGCAGAAAACTACTTTGAAAACACATTATAGAGATCAGAGCTCCCTTTACAGCCTGAATATCACTTCTTTTTTTTTTTCCAGTACTGGGGATTGAACCCAGAAACGTTCTACCCCGGAGCGATATCCCCAATCCCTTATGTTTTTTATTTTTATTTTTATTTTACATATTCATTTTTATTTTATTTTGAGATAGGGTCTTGCTAAGTTGCCGAAGCTGACCTCGAACTTGCAATCCTGCTGCCTCAGCCTCCTGAGTCACTGGGATTACAGCTATGCACCACTGCGCCCAGCTGAGCATCTTTTCTGAAGTTCAACCCAGGCATCTCTCTCTAGACCTAACGGGAAGGCATTCAGTGGGACAAAAAATATTAACTGGCAACTAATTTTTAAAAAGTGTTCCAGTGGTCATTAAATTTGGGAACGCTCAGTGTCCTCAACTGCCACCTGATTATGGTCTCACTTAGGAATCTAAGACGGACTGAACCTGTGCCCCCTAGCTCCTTCCGTCTGTCCACAGAAGGAACAGGCCTGCCCAGCAAGCCATAAAGCTCTACCAGACCACTGGGCCTGAGCTGAGATTCCAACATTCAGAGTTAGAACTGGTAACTGCTATGAAGAACACCTTGTCCGAACCTATCGTTTTCCACATGCATTATCTCAGGACCAGAAACAAATTCCCCCAAAGGCTGAAAGCCCACATGTGAGGCCGGATTTCCTCATTCGTTGACTCTTTCTTACCTGGTCTGTTACACCAGGCTGCTCTGCAGAACACACTTTCTCAGTGCTCGGCGGTGACCGCAGTTGTGACCACAGCTGTGCACCTGGCCTGGCACACTATCTCAGTCACTCCCTGTAGCGCACTATAGGGAGACCCCACAGTCAGGAGAGACCCGGTCACTGGCGGCTCTGGGTCTGACCCTAGGGATATACTCTGCACCAGGGTACCCTCCTTTCTAAACATACCTCCCCCCTTCTGCTACTTACTGAAATTGCATGACTAGCTCTACATGTCTGGAGATTTTCTCCCCACTCAGACTTTTGGTTCTTGTAGGTAGAGATCTGTCCAATCCTTATTCCCAAAGCACATAAGCTCAGTACACTTGAAATGTAATTATTAGAAACAAAAGTCACAAGCTCTCAGCTAAAATGGAATAAAGTAACTGATAAGGGGCTGAGAGTGTAGCTCAGTGGTATAGTGCACACCTAGCATGAAAAAGGCCCTGGGCTCTATCTGCAGCACGCATGCATACATAAGTTAGTAAATAAATAGAATAGAAATTACTGATAAATTAACAGAATGTCTATTATAATAAAATGTAAGCCGTGTGTGGTGGCGCACGCTTGTAATCCCAGTACTTGAGAGACTGAGACAGGCGGATTGCATGTTCGCAGCCAGCCTCAGCAACTTAGGTAGGCCATCCACAACTTAGTGAGACCCTGTTTCAACATAAAAAGAAGAAAATAGGACTGGGGGTGTAGCTCGGAGAGAGAATGCCTCTGGGTTCCATCCCCAGTACCCCCCCACACACAAATGTAATTATGGTTATCTCATAAATGTCTGTTCAGGAGACATGCCAAAACCAAGCCCATGGTACCATAATTTAATATGGATTTCAGTTTCACCCCCCCCATTGAAGACCTTCTACAAGAGTAGTGACTAAAACATGGCCACTTGACTTTTGTCCTCCTACCCTACCATCATCAAAAAGTGTGAAAAATGAGCACACAAATCAGCAAATCTCTTAAAAGAACAAGAAGTGACCAAGTTAGAACTGGATAAAACACTTTCACAATGAAATTACTAACAGTAAATTAATGCATGATAGATTCATCTATCAAGGCAAATGAACACATTCACACAGAACAACAGAAGGTGCCGTGGTTAGTACAGCATGGGTGGGCGACAGCAGAAACCAGACATTAAAAACTGTTACCCTTGAATCAATGATGGCCAAAGTAACAAATCTTTTACCCTCAAATAACTTTTCTTCCATACTACACTCTCTCTTTTGCGGTCCCCTTTTCCAAAGTTGTCTTTTAAAATCAACAACTTAGCCAGGCGTGGTGGCGCACGCTTGTAATCCCAGTACTTGGGAGGCTGAGACAGGAGGATCTGGGTTCACAGCCAGCCTCAGCTACTTAGTGAGGCCCTCCACAACTTAGTGAGACCTTGTTTCAAAATAAAGAATAAAAAAGAGGGCTGAGGGTGTAGCTCGGAGGTAGAATGCCCCAGGGTTCAATCCCTACTATTACAAAAAATAAAATAAAATCAATAACTTAGCTGGGTGTGGTGGCACACGCTTGTAATCCTAGTACTTGGGATGCTGAGACTGGAGGATCTCGGGTTCAAGGACAGCCTCAGCAGTTTAGTGAGGCTCTCAGCAATCTAGTGAAATCCTATTTCCAAATAAAAAAATCGGTCTGGGGATGTAGCTCTGAGGTAGAATGCCTCTGGGTTCAATTCCCAGTATCACAATGAATTAATAAATAAATAAATAAATAAGCAATAAAATAAAACCAACAACTTATATGCTTAATAAGCATTCTTTAAAAAAACTGAAATAAAGAGACAAAGTGAAAAGTGTGTATCTTCTTCAAGATGTGGCCCCAGCGTTAAGCACGCCGGGTAGTTTGTGTATTCTTCTAGACACGGTGTGTGAGCTGGGTGCACAAACAACAGACAGACGCTGAGTGACGAGAACAGAGAGAAAGGACCCAGTACACAGTGAGGCTCACTTCTGAAGAAATGCATGTACTTGTACAACCAGAAAAGAAAGGCCAAGAGATGGATGAAGAAGAATCAGAGGAGAAGCGATGCCAGAGAGGGCAGAGGACGTCCCCACCCAGAGCCGACGTGTGAACACCTGATGAGACACGTTTCTGAATATGTCATATGCATCCTGGTTCTGAACACTGGAGCCCGAGACAAGTGCTTTTGGCAACCTATCAGCAACAATTAAGACAGAGCAAATGAAACATCTTTCTTTAATTGAATGCACAACCCATTCCTCCAGCTTTCTTTTTTAAACTAATTAGGTACATATACAAATATACATAGAAATTATAAATAACCTTCAAATGAAATTATTTTTATCTATTGCCTCAAACTAGAAAATCCCTGATTTCTGAATGATATTTTCCTCACAAGGTTATTAACTCGATCATTTAAACTTTCCTTTAAAACTAGAAAAAAAAAGTTAAGCAAAAATGAGCACACTTTTAAGGATCCAGGAGTCCAAGAACGAAATGGCAGAGTGAAATTAATCCCCCTAACTAGAATGGTAAGTTTGAGCTCAAAATGCAGTTTTAAGATCTGCATCTAGGGGTGTAGCTCAGTGGTAGAAAGCATGCTTAGTAGCACAACCCTGGGTTCAATCCCAGCACCAAAAAGGAAAAAAAAAAAGTCTGAAGTGTTTTTGTGAGAGTGCTTGCTTTAAAATTGGATCACCAGGGATTAGTCCAAAGACTTATAGAAATAACAGCCGAAAAAAAATCTCATCACAGTTGAGCATGGTGGCTCACACCTGTAATCCTAGTACTTGGGAGGCTGAAAGAGGAGGATTAAAATAAAATAATATAAAATAAAATATGATCACTTTGCCCACTTGGTACTGTTTGTAAAGTACACACAACCGCAATGCTCTTAGATTCTGTTGCTTAAAACCTTACAATAACTTCCCTCTGCTTTCAGGGCAAATCAGAATTCCCCCAGTCCAAGATCCATCTCCCAATTAACAGCCCAGTCTCCCCACACTCCCCCACCATGCTCCCAGCCAAAGGGAAGAGAACCAGCTGCAATTCCTGGAAGCACAGGCTCTGAGGCTCCAGGAGAATCCCAGTGGTGGCTTCTGCTGGTCACAACCCTGTATGAGTCTCTCCCTTCCTTCTTGTTTTATTCCTACCCATCCTCTTTCTCCTCTTTAACTCTTACTCCAATTGCTAGATTGCACTTGGGTATATTTTGGGAAATTGTCCAGCTCCTCCCTACCATCACCCCAATTGCCTTTTTAGCATCCCTTGGGAGGACCCTGGGGAGCTTATGGTGATTAAACATCAGGATTCCTACATCAGACACCCAAATTTCCACTTTAAAGAATCGTGATGTCACTATGCGTTATTCCCTTCGAACACCAGATCCGCTGCCAAGAAAAAGCGAGTGGCTCTCTTTTTGAAGTTTTCTAGCAAAACTGCAGTTAAAACAAGTTTAAAAGAAAGAACAAGCTGGGGGAAGAAAAATTCGTTACTGTTTACACATGGTCGAAAGCAATAAGCTTCCCAGTTCCATTTCTCTTCTCTGAAGATCCCTCTCTTAGAACTCTCCTCAGAGTCCAGCCCCATCCCTTAGCCCAATCTTCCCAACGACTGGGGGCCTCCAATTCCCAGTGAGCGTGGGGTCGAAGCTCCCTGGAACCTCTCTGTAAACCCATTCAGGGGCAGCTCACACACATCACAACATTAGTTACCATCCAGCCCTCTCTCGCCACTGACTGAAACTGTGTTGATAATTGTAATCTGCTCCATTTCTTTTCTTCTTATTTGGCATTGAATATTTGTATCCATTTATTTATTTATTTATTTATTTATTTATTTATTTATTTATTTATTTATTTTTGGTGGTACCAGGGATTGAACCCAGGAGCATTCTACCTCTGGGCTACACCCCCAGCCCTATTTTTTATTCTTTATTTTGAAACAGGGTCTCACGAAGTTACGGAGGGCCTCACTAAGTAGCTGAGGCTGGCCACAAACCCGGATCCTCAGGTCTCAGCCTCCCAAGTACTGGGATTACAAGTGTGCGCCACCATGCCCGGCTTGTATCCTTTTATATTTCTTGGATTGTGCCGACAGGGGGCTTGAGAAGGGAAAAGAAATAACTGCACATGTCCAATCTGCAGACTGCAACACTGTTAACTTAAATGGAAACCTCTACAGTAAGAAATATTCCAAACATGTAAAAACAGAAAGACATCCATCATTGGATTCATGTTACTATTCTGCCAAATTTGCTGTAGCTCATACAGAAATACAGCTAAAATATCAACTTCTCCAGGCCTCTCCAGAGAAACTCCTCTCCTATGCCCCTTCCCCACATAAATTTCTTTATTTACAAAGGATATTAATCCTTCATTAGACATGTGCATCTAAATTTATTCTCATAGTCTGCAGTTGGCTTTGACCTTTAAGGTGTATTTTCTTATACCTGTATTTGATATTTTTAACATGGCCAAATTTGTAATTTGGCTTTTTTTGTTTTGTTCAAAAAGTCATCCCAATTTCTAGTATCATACATATGGTTTCCTGTCTTTTCTTCTAAAATCTTAAAAGTCTCCCTTTAAAATGTACATCTTTAATTCATCCAGAATTTATTTATAGAAATATAATTTTACTTCTGTCATACTGTCCCACCACTGCTTCTTGAATAGTCACCAATACTTTTGAATTACTGACTTGTAATATGTCGAAAACAAGCTGTTGTACATAGAGATCTGTTTCTCTATCGTGTACCAATGCCAACAAATTCAAATACCACAGCATATAATAAATCTTGCTGACCCCACTCTACTCTTCCAATTTATTCTAGAATCATAGGTGATTCTAAAAAAGTCTGCCATTTCATAGTAAATAAATGCTCTTGGTTTTGCTGTTTTATGTTTACATTGCATCAGTCTATCTATTTAGCTATTTATTTATTTACTTACTTACTTTGTGGTAGTAGGGACTGGACCCAGGGCCCTTTTATAAATTTATTTTTTTATTTTGATACAGGGTCTCACTAAGTTGCCCAAGCTGGCCTGGAACTTGTGATCTTCCTACCTCAGTCTCCTGAGTAGCTGGGATTAACAGGCATGAACCACAGTGCCTGGCATGAATTGAATCCATTTTATAAATTAATTTAGAGAATTTTAAATTCTTTTTAATATTGAGTCTTCCCATTCAGTATCATATATAGCTCCTATTTACTTAGTTTGGCTTTAAGTTCTTTTCATTCAAAAAGCCACCATATCCCTTTTGTTAAGATTATTATAAGGCACATTATCTTACTGAGATGAGGAATGTTTACATAATCATGTTTTCTAATATATGGCTTCTGGTGTTACAAAGCTGCTGATTTTTTAATTTATTTTATATTCAGTAATTCTACTGACTTCTACTAGAGTTAATATTTTTGTGATTCCTATTTACTTTTTCTAGTTAGATAACATATTTTTCTTTTGTTGCCTCTTTGAGTTAGTAAGTAGCTTACATGACTAAATTTAAGATATAATGTGAAATTTAAAAGTAGATATATTCTCTGCAAACCTATGTTTATATATGCACAAGCATATATAAAGGGATATACAGGAAAATAAAACACTTCAGAAGAATGGAGAAAAATAAAAAGTTATTTTTTGGGAAGGAAGAATTCCATATTTTGTGAATACTTGCTACGTAGTCATTTTCCAAAATACATAATTACTTTGGAAGTAATATGCAGGAAATTACATACACTCTATAATTTTTTATTAAAAGTGAGAGTTCAGTAAGAAAGTCCTGAGAACATGGGAGAATACTGAAAGGAAGAGTAAATTTTCCCATGTATGGGCACTTATGACTTGTTAGCCAGCAAGCCACATGCATCCGCTCCACACAATTCATCACTTTCACTAAAGCAAAGGCCAGGAGTCCCTTACAGATTAGACTACTGCATTTCCTATGGTATGACGTTAGTAGGAAAAAAGGAATGAGTTATACTTTGAAAAGCATTTTTGAAACGCTATGAATTTTGGCTAATCAAGACGAATGAAAGATGGAACCTTCAGTAAAAGTCACAAGGCAGGCTTGCCCAGAGGCCTGCCCGAAATCAGAGTCAGGACATCTGTGATAAAAGCTTATGTAGAAAATTACTTCAGAGAGAGTCTTCAGGGAGACTAGATCTCCATGGTCTAGCAAATTAAAAAACAACAACAACAACAACAAAAAACAATATCCTGCCCCAACTGAACAGGTGTGCGATATAAGACGAAAGTCAGCGATAGGATGAAGAGACAAGGTGAACAAAAGACATCAGGGTAAATTCGAAAATGAAAGACACTGGGACAAACGTGAACATTTCCAAACCGAAACTCCAAAAATGAAAATATGAACAAACGGGGAAGCAGTGTTCTTCAAGAGAGAGCCCAGTGCTCCACATTCCCACCAATGACATGCAATTCTTACCAACCTGATAATATGAAACCCAACAATTCTTTCTAGCGAAAGAAACAGAGGACAGGATTCAAAGAATAAATGAAAAGACAGAAAAGGTATCTTTTCGCTTATCTGAAGAATTAAAGTATAGAAAAGTATGGATAAAAAGCTGCGAAAGTAAGAGTGTCTATTTGAGAATTAATGAAAAAGCTACACTGAGTGGAGGAAGAGGAAGGAAAGACCATGGACAAGAACTGATGGTGCCCAGGAAGAGGAAGACGACCGCTCACATTTCTAAGGGGAGCAACTTCTGGAACAAAAACAGGCCCACATGTATTTAAAAATAAAGAAAATGAAAACTCATAAAAATTAATACATTTATTTACATTATACCAAAGAAGAGTGGGTCTGGAATACAGAGAGCAAGAAAGTGCAATTACTTTTTTTTTCTTTTTGGTGCTGGGGACTAAACTCAGGGCCTCATGCATACTAAGCAGGTGTTTGGCCACTAAGCTACATCCGCAGGCCCAACCTTCTGAGTTATCAAACAAAATAGTGGGCTGGGGGTGTAGCTCAGTGGTAGAGTGCTTGCCTAGCATAGACAAAGCCTTGGGTTTGATCCCCAGCACTGCTAACAGAGAAAATAGTATAAAGGAAGTAAAGAAGGAAAGATATAGGTAGCTAATATTTCATTTATTGTGTACTTACTGTGTGCCAGGGAGTATGGGAAACAGGTTGCATTAAGAAGAAAATGACTAGAAATAAACGTGTGGTGTGGGAAGAAAGCACAGAGCCAGCACTGAAGCCTGCTCAAGAGTTAGAAAAGGCTTCTCAGAGAAAACAGTCGAGCTGAAACTTGAAGGCAGGGTGTAAAACCCAGAGAAGTTCACTGAAGAAAAGAGCATGTGCTAAAGTAAAAAGGAATCAATCGAAGCACGCTGGGTGGGGAAGTAGAGCACAGCAACCACAGGACTAAGAATGTGGATGTAGCAGGGCGTGGTGGCGCACACCTGTAATCCCAGTACAGGGAGGCTGAACAGGATCGCAGGCTCGAGGACAGCCTCAGCAACTTAGCGAGACCCTGTTTCCAAATAAAAAATAAAACAGGGCTGGGGGTATAACCCGGAGGTAGAATGTCCCTGGGTTCTATCCCAGTAAAGCATACACACAGAGACACACACACACACACACACACACACACACACACACACACAAACTCGCACACACACACAGAATGTGGATGTAATGAGATAAACAGGTCATGAGATATTGTTTAGTTCAGTGATTACATTCAAATCATATGATGAAATAAAACAGATCGCAGTCAACATATCAAAGGCAATGAATATAATTCTTAATTATTCATAGTTTAGAAAAAAACCCCTCAGTCATGTAGGCATAAAAACAAAAGCAAATTCCTTCAACTTACTAAAAAACCTCAGTTTGTATTAAAACAAACCACCCCCCAAAACCCAACATGTTGCTTTCAAAATATACAAATAAAAAATAAGTAAGAAAAGTTTAAAGGAGATATTCACCAAAATCATATTTAAAGAAAAAGTCAAAGGAGGTGATATTATTGAGTGTCAAATTGAGAAGTAAATTTTGCACTAAAACATGTTATTTGGTGTCAAGAAGTAACTAATGAAATGAAGACACAACTAAGACATAAAAGGAGAAATCAACGGAAATGAAATATACTGTTACTAATTAGGCAAATATTTACTGTGTCTACTATATATCAGGTTAGTATACAAGCCATAAAACCGAAAGTGATCAAAGCGCCTCTTTTCCATGGAGTTAGTCTAGGAAGAGAGAGACCAACAATAAATAAAAATATTTTTGACATCCTGCAGTGTGCTAACCTGATTTGGTCACTATACAGCATATACATGGGTCAAAGTATCACACAGTAACCTATAAATTTATACAATTAAAATAATGAAATTAGTGATGATCATGATAATGATGATGATGATGATGCAAGAAAGAGAAGAGTAAGTGCTAGGAATCTCAAATCTAAAAGGGATCAGGGTCAGTAAGGTGGCACACATCTCTTAGACACTTAGGAGGCTGAGGTAGGAGGGTTGCAAGTTTGAGGCCAACCTGGCAACTTAGTGAGACACTGTCTCAAAATAAAAAAACAAAAGGATGTAGCTCAGTGGTAGAGTGCCCCTGAGTTCAATTCCCAGTAAAAAATAAAGCCAGGGGCAGAGGGTTAAGGGAAGACAGGCTGAGAAGTGGGCAATTGTGCAAAGAGGAGGTAAGACATCAAGGTAAGCACAGCATCCAACAGTCCCATGCACAAAGATACCATGACAGAAAACAAGTGATAACATTAATGAGGGCTGTGGTGAGGCACCATGGTACAGCTCCTGCTTAGCAGGAGTGAGGACCTGGGCTCTCCATCAGCACCGCCACACCCACAAGGAAAAGAAATTAATGAAACAAAGTAATAGTGACTGACCTCTGCACCCTAAAAATAAGATCAACATTCTAGTCAATTAACTGTCTACCATGCCTATATCATAACTGAGCAAACATTAAGCTAACAGATGTAAAATTTAATTTAAAACTTAGCTTCTTTTATGGGATCCAAGTGTAATTTTTAGGAGTGCCCAATAAAAACAAAACAAACTAATGACTAGGCATTTTAGCAAAATGAAAGCATAAGAATTCCTGAAAAATGAACAGTAAAATTTCTAACCTATTGCATTAATCCAAAGTCATGCACAGAGAAAAAAAAAATTATCTTAAAGCAAAGTATAGAAAATGTAGATAAAAGGGCCAGGCATGGTGGCACACGCTTGTAATCCCAGTACTTGGGAGGCAGAGACCAGAGGATTGGGTTCACCGACAGCCTCAGCTACTTAGTGAGGCCCTCCACAACTTTGTGAGACCCGGTTTCAAAATAAAGGATAAAAAATAGGGCCGGGGGTGTGGCTCGGAGGTAGAATGCCCCTGGGTTCAATCCCCAGTACCACAAAAAAAAAAAAGAAAATGTAGATAGATAAAAGGTAAAATTTAATAAACTGTGAACAAACAAAATGACTGAATAAATATACCTAAAATAGAATTCTCTGGCAAACACCATAAAATATAGCCCTACAAATTATAGTAATAGAAGAAGCACAGATAAACCAAGTTGTACGGGTGTGTGTGTGTGTGTGTACTGTTTTATAAAATCTGAGAATGAGTGTGCAAGGAAGGACATCACTGACTGCCTATTAAAATCTTACTGGTGGGCTCCGGTGGTGAAGCATGTGCAAGTCCCTGTATTTGATTCCCAACACAACAAAAACAAACAAAACTATGCAAAAACACAACAGCATAAAAATCAGAATAACAGAAAAGGCCAATAAAATAAAAAGTATCAAAATACTTCCATATACAGGAGGTACAGAAATTCTAGTAATTCTTTCCAGCTTTAAGAAATTTTAATTTTTTAAATCAAGAATTCACACATTATATGTTTCATATATACAGGAAAATATATACACAATAAAACATGAAATAAAACAAAAACTAGCAGGTTACCCAAACAATTCTAATAATTAAATAGGGTTCCAACTCCACTACTGAAGATATTATTAAAAAACACGATTTATTGAGAATTTACTAGACACCCAGCACTATAATAACAACTTTGCATAATTACCAAAGTACGGAAATAAAATCTGAGGCAATATCATCAAATCTGTTAATAACTCACATAAATACAGGAATAAAATCATTTTATAGATACAAAATAGGCATTTAATAATAAAATTCTGCTAGGCGTGGTGGCGCAGGCTTGTAATCCCAGTACTTGGGAGGCGGAGACGGGAGGATCCGGGTTTGCGGCCAGCCTCAGCTACCTAGTGAGGCCCTCCACAACTTCGGGAGACCCGGTTTCAAAATAAAGTATAAAAAAAATAGGGCCAGGGGTGTAGCTCAGAGGTAAAAGGCCCCTGGGTTCAATCCCCAGTACCGCAAAAAAATAAAAATAAAATAAAATAAAATTCTACAGTTTCATAAGAACAGGTTCTAGTTTTGAAAAAGGCACTATTTTTGTGTGTGGTACTGGGGATGGAACCCAGGAGCATTCTGCCTCCGAGCTCTATCCCCAGCCCTATTTTTATTCTTTATTTTGAAACAGGGTCTCACTAAGTTGCGGAGGGCCTCACAAGTTGCTGAGGCTGGCTGCAAACCTGTGATCCTCCTGTGTCAGCCTCCCAAGTACTGGGATTACAAGCGTGCACTACCATGCCTGGCTAAAAGGCACTTATTTTAAACAACAAAGAACAATTATTGTTAAAGATTTGGTAGCTATATCCTAAAATGAAAGGATGCAAATATTAAGAAAAAATAGCAAGTACTTATTTTAAACAGGTGTTATGCTTACTAGAGTACCCCAGGGTCCATTACATTATCAGCCACCGAAATTGAGGCAAATAGTATATATAGTATGAATAAAATATATAATAACTTACATAAAGAGCTTACAAACATTATTCAGCAAACAGTACTAACAATGTTCTGTTCCTTGTGAGGTGACAAGTGTGGCTAACAAATGATCTACACTGGGAATGTGTCATCTTTGCAATGCGAAATAGCACTTTGTTATCTAAAGAAGCAACAAATTGAATACTAACAGGAAGACGTTGTTTGAAAGAGAAAAAAAAATGACTGGAAAGTCTTTAACCTTACTAACATAAAATGAAAATCAAACCAATTCTTCACTTGTTAACAAAAAATTCTTTAACTGATAATAATCAATACTGGGGAAATTGAAAGAAGAACTTGTATTTCTGTATCTTGCCTGCTTACTAATTTTCAATCAGTACAGTGTTACTGGATAGTAATCAGCTAGATGCTTTAAAAGCTATTGATAGGTGAGAATTCTATATAAAATAATCCACAACACTAAAAAATTAAACTATATAAATAAACATGTAAATTATAGCATTACTAATAGCAAATGGAATGGAAGTTAATTAAATGTAGGACTGAAAATGGTTAAGTCCACTCTAACACCAAAGTTTTTTTTTTAATGGTATAGTACTACATGGGGAAAATTTTAGGATCTAATGTTAAGTTTAAAAAGTAGAATATAAATTTATATATATAAATGATTATCACTGCCTATGCATTTTGAAAGTAAATCATCTCCAAAACATTTTAATTGCAAATTAAACAAAATTAATCTTCTAGATAACTATTAAAAGAATTTCTTTTAATAAGTACAAATTCATCAAATAGGTTTCAATTTTCAAGTTTGGTATATTATGACTCAAGTCCCATTTTTCATCATATAATTAACATTAAGGAAGACTGAAATCCAGTGTTTGCTTCCTAATATTTGAGTCACCGAGGAAAATGACAGAGTTCCAAAATTTCAATTTTAATCTCAGAAGAATATTTGAAATAAGAATTTCAAAAATGAAACCCGTAATTTAGTCCAGGAAATCAAGAATCGGAGGGATTCAAGGTGCACAGAACTCCTGGGCTCATGGAGTACATGGATTGTGCTCATTTTAGCAGGAGTAGCAGACACTGTTCATTTCCCCCTGCCATGTCCATCCCTCCCAATTCTTCACTAACAATAGGTTCCCAATTTGTTCAGGCAGGTGAGTAGCACCATGGAATGAATTCTCTACTCTGGCCCCAGCAGGTCAATCAGGAATTCTCTAGATCCGCCATGGCTCTTGGGCTCCTTGGCAGTGACTGGTCTGACCAATGAAAAGTAGGTAGAAGTCTGTGCCATGCAGCTTCTGGCAAACTTCAGCTTTCCTCATCAAGAGGACCGGCTCAGCTAGTCTGTGCCCACCACTTTCCCCTCTCCTCTCTCCTCCCCCCTCCCAAAGGACAGGATGCCTGCCTGGAAGAACAAGAGACATCTTCCATTCACAAGGCCAGTACGAGGAAAGGCACCAAGGATAAAGACCTAGGGTCCCTGGTGTCATCGCGGACCACACGGACCAGTCCTGGAGGGTGGACTTCAGCGCTGCTTAAGTGAGAAAATACATTTCCATTTGCTTAAGACATCAGGGGAGATGGAAGCCAACTGCATTCTGAACTGAAACAACACATATATATGAATAGATAAATCGGATTTTCATTCACAAATAGTTGCTAATTAATTTTTACCAAATCTAGATAATATTTTAATCAAAGACAAAGTTTAAACAAGAGTTTGTAAGCAGAATGAAAAAAATGAATAAATAAATGGTAGACTTCAATAGGATCTTTAAAATGCACATCTAAATTTAGTTCCTGAGCCGGGCATGGTGGTACATGCTTGTAATCCCAGTACTTGGGAGACTGAGACAGGAGGACTGAGACAGGAGGATCGCAGGTTCGCAGCCAGCCTCAGCTACTTAGTGAGGCCCTCTGCAACTTAGTGAGACCCTGTTTGAACATAAAGGATAAAAAAAAGGGCTGGGAGTATAGCTCAGAGGTAGAATGCCCCTGGGTTCAATACCCAGTACTGCAAAAATAAAAATAAATAATTGATTAAATAAATAAATAAATTTAGTTTCTACAGTAGAGTCCACTAAAAACGTAAAATCTTAAACCCAAAGAATAAATTTATTGTATTAATGAAAACATCTCAGAGTTCTTTTTTCAATGATTATCTAAGGGAAAAGTATTCCATGCCTCAAAATTAAATGAATATTTTATACAAAAAATAAAGCCGGGCGTGGTGGCGCATGCTTGTAATCCCAGTATATTGGGAAGCGGAGACCGGAGAATCCGGGTTCGCGGCCAGCCTCAGCTCTCTCTCTCTCTCTCTCCCAGTCTCTCTCTCTCTCCCAGTCTCTCTCTCTCTCTCTCTCTCTCTCTCTCTCTCTCTACTTAGTGAAGGCCCTCCGCAACTTCATGAGACCTGGTTTCAAAATAAAGTATAAAAAATAGGGCCGGGGGTGTAGCACGGAGGTAGAACGCCCCTGGGTTCAATCTCTAGTACCACCAAAAAAAAAAAAGTACAAAAAATAAGCTTACACAATTCTCCTACTTCAAATGGGAGTAGGCTTCTTATTTTTTAATGATTAGAAAATGTTTTTGGTGGAGCACAGTAATACTTGCCTGTGATTTCAAGAGATATGAGGGGCTGAGACAAGAGGATCGCAGGTTTGAGGTCAGCCTCAGCAATTTAGAAAGACCCTGTTTCAAAATAAAAAAGGGCTAAGGGGTATCTCAGAGGTAGAATGTTCCGGGGTTCAATCCCAAAAACAAACAAATAAAAAGGGTTAGGAATGTAGCTCTGTCATAGTGTGCCCCTGGGACAATCCCCAGTATAGGGAGGAAGGGAGGGGGGTTGCTTTTGTAAGTTTCAAATTAAAATTTTACATTTGGTAGGAAAAAATACAGAAAAGTATTTGTTCTATTTCTAATGATAAAACTAGTTCAGAGTCTAGTGATGAATCAAGAACTAGGCCTTAGCCTGGCGTGGTGGCGCATGCTTGTAATTCCAGTACTTGGGAGGCTGAGACAGGAGGATCGCAGGTTCGAGGTCAGCCTCAGCTACTTAGTGAGGCCCTCCACAATTTAGTAAGACCCTGTTTCAAAATAAAGAATAAGAAATTGGGCTGAGGGTGTAGCTCGGAGGTAGAATGATGCCCCTGGATTCAATCCCCAGTACTGCAAAAATTAAAAAATTAAAAAAAACAAAAGAACTAGGCCTTGGTTTTTAAAAAAAAAAAAGGTTCTCTGTTACTCCAAGGTCACAGTATTTCACATGGACATCTCTGTAAGATTATTATTGAACTACATGATAAAATTATGAATCCTTAATAATGCTTTGACACAATCCTGGTATAAAATTTTTCCTGGGAGAGTGCAATACCACCAAGGAAAAAATTCTATAAGGAGTGCCTATTATTTTAAAGAGCTGGAAACTCCTTTTTGTCTTGCTATTTCTTTCTCTACAAAAAGTAAAGCCGCAATCACGACTGAGCAGATAACGAGCATGTTGGCATCTGCTGCTAGTGTGCATGCATTCAGGATGCTTCCAAACATTAGAAAGGAGATTGGATTATCGAGACTCATAAACACACGTCTTCACAAGCAAATTGCCTACGCGCGTGCACACCTGGACCCCATTAGCCCCAGCTTCTACCAGCCTCACATGCCATTTCCGATTACAGCTAGCATAGGAAGTGGTTCAAGGAGGCTCGTTTTGTTTTTGAGGTTCTGGGATTGAACCCAGGGCCTCGTATATGCTAGGCAAGTGCTCTACCCCTGAGCTGCATCCTCAGCCCTCACTGAGGCTCTTAACAAACCCTCTTCCAGAACAAAAATCTACCTTTCAATACTTTGGAACTCTCCACATGATCAGTTTCCTAATGTCTCCTTAAAAACCTGAGGTTCAGGACTGAGGGTTGTAGCTCAGTGGCAGAGCACTTGCCTGGCATGCAAGAAGCCCTGGGTTCAATCCCCAGCACCACAATGTAAAAGCAAAACAAAACTGAAAAAAAAAAAAAAAGAAGAGGCCCATAATGTATCCTGAAAGTTAACAGAAAAGGTAAAAGCCAGGTTTAGGTTCATCTTTAGAATTCAAGGGTCTCCACGTGATTATAAGCTCAAGGAGTGTCAAATGAAATGCCTGGTATACTCTGGGCACTCAAGCAAAAGTATTCCTTTCCCTCTATTTTTCAGTCTATGCCCTGATATTCGCTAAACTAATATTTACTATTCAACATAATATTTGAGGCACTGCTCTACAAGTTGAAGGTACTGCCCTAAAAATGTTTACATTTAGTGGGCGAGACAAGCAATAAATAAATACATGAACTAAGAGTAACATAACACACAATACCTAGGCTTTGAATTCTATAAAAGATTTTTTACCTATGCCACCTGGAATGACACTGAGAACATTAATTCTAAAAGTGAGGTTTTGGATTAAAACTCTAAGACAACTGATTTGCATGTCACAAATTATTTATTTATTTATTTATTTATCGATACTGAGATTAAACCCAGGGGCATTCTACCTCTGAGCTACACCCCAGCCCTTTTTGTTTTTATTTTGAAACAGGGTCTTGCTAAGTTGCTGAGGGTCTTGCTAAATTGCTGAGGCTGGTCTCAAACCTGTGATCCTGTCTCAGTCTCCCAAGCACTGGGATTATAGTATATGTCACCATGCCTGACACAAATACTTTTAATAATTACCTATAATATAGTTTAGCAGTAATTGTTATCTGGCAAGGTGAAAATATTTTCATTTCAACTGATATATTTAAAAAAATACTAAACTTGAAGTCAGGCGTGGTGGCACACAGTTGTAATCCCAGTACTTGGGAGGCTGAGATAGGAAGATTCCAGGTTCGAGGACAGCCTCAACAAGTAGTGAACCTCTCATCAACCTAGCAAGACCCTGTTTCAAAATAAAAATAAAATAGGACTGGGGATGTAGCTCAGAGGTAGAATTCCCTGGGTTCAATACCCAGTACGACCAAAAAAAAAAAAAAAAAAAAAAACTGAGCTTGTAGAAATCATAAAATTAGCAGCTATTACCTTAAAATAAACCAGAGATAATAATATTTTATGTTCTATTTGGAAGTTTATTTGGGCCTAACGCTTCCATCTATAATACTCCAATTGCAGGAAAAGTGCGGTTCACTTTACTGGTTACATCTGAAAAGTTGATTGCCATTTCTGGGCCTTTTAAAACAGTATAAACTCAGGAGTCAATTATGATTTCTTTGTTCATTTAATCTTTTATACTCAGGAGAGTACATCACAAGTTCCCAAGTTTAACAGAACCATAGACAGATGGAATTAAATAGGTATCCAAGTACTGAGTGCCATAGCAAAGCCAGAAGTTAACGATTAGTGCAAGAGGCCCCTTGGTGCAGAGAACTACAAAACACAACCTGCAGTAACCACGTTTAATAGCAAAGTTCTCCTGGTTCACAAATAGTGGGCTTCCTTTCTTATGAAACTGAGTAGAAGAAGCCGGGCGTGGTGGCGCACGCTTGTAATCCCAGTACTTGGGAGGCTGAGACTGGAGGATCTGGGTTCACGGCCAGCCTCAGCTACTTGGTGAGGCTCTCCACAACTTAGTGGGGTAGGCCCTGTTTAAAAAAAAAAAAAAAAGAATAAAAAATAGGGCTGGGGGTGTAGCTCAAAGGTAGAATGCCCCTGGGTTCCATCCCTAGTACCGCAAAAAGAGAGAGAGAGAGAGAGAAACTGAGTATAAGGACTAATAGAATGTCACTGTAAAAATCTGATATCTGAATAGAGAAAGATTTCCTACACGTAAAACTACTGAAAGAAATCGCAAAAGAACAGGTTGATAGATTTGAACACATAAATAAACTAGTAAGAAAACTACCACAAATACAACACAGGTTTAATACAATGAATATTTGAAAACAGTTGTTATAAATCAAGATAAAACACTAAGACTCCAAAAGATGAATGGGGAAAGAAGTATTAATAGGCAATTTGTAAAAGAAATAATTGGCTAAACATCTGAAAAATGCCCTGTTCAATAAATAAAATAAATACAAATGAAAAGAGGTTGTTTTTATTTTTAACAAAATATGCTCATTAGCAATTGAAAGGAATTAAACTGTTTTTTAAAAAATGCTTTAGGACCCTGGTGCAGTGGCCCAAGCCTGTAATCTCAGTACTTGGGAGGCTGAGACAGGAGGATGCAAGTTCAAGGTCAGCCTCAGCAACTTAAAGAGACCCTGTTTCAAAATATAAAAGAAATAGGGCTGGGGGTATATTTCAGAGGTAGAATTCCCCTGGATTCAATCCCCAGTACCAAAAAAGAAAAAATAATGCTTTATGAATATGTATAAAGAGCCTTTAAAACGTTTACACACTTTTTACCCACTTATTTTATTCCTGACCATTATTTAAGGAATCAATCTGAAAGATAAAATTTTATGCAAAAATGTTTATTGCAGCATTATTTGGAATATAAAGGAACTGTAAACACCCTGAGTGCTCCCAAACCATGTAAGTTATGGAGTATCCACTAATACTCAGTAAAATCACAATATACTTCATAACATTATGTTCAAAGGATTTTCAATTACGTGAAAGAACACAACATTAAGTTAAAAAAAAACCCTATGTGTAATAGCTAAACAATGTAAGGAAGAAAAACAAAAAGCCCCAACCGGGCATACACAGGTGGAGAAACACCAGCAGCAGGCAGTACCTTAGGACTGGTCCACAGCAGTGACCACTATGGGCCCCTTCGCCCTCCCCTGTGCATTCCATTTCTACAGGCGCTGAGAGGGCTGGGTCTCTACCCACGTATCACCATGCTCCCTGGTACACAGGAGGCACTTACACATACCTAAGCCAAAGGAAGTAAATACTGCAAAGACCAAGGTAGTCTGAGTACAGCAGATAAGAGGAACAAGAATGAAATATCCAAAACCTTTTTTGTAAGAATAAAATCAAAAGATGCTATTAATTTATGAACTACTATCTTATTGTTATCAATTCACAAATGAAGGAAAAAAAGCCCAGGTCAACTCTTTATCCAGAAGGCCACTGGCGGAGTTCTACTCAGAATACTAAAAACATATGTTTCATTGTGAGGAACACTGACAAGGAGCTAGGGACTTAAAGCAATATAAAAAGACCATCTCAGGGCCGGGCGTGGTGGCGCACGCTTGTAATCCCAGTACTTTGGGAGGCGGAGACCGGAGGATCAGGGTTAGCGGCCAGCCTCAGCTCTCTCTCTCTCTCTCTCTCTTTCTCTCTCTCTCTCTCCATGTCTCTCTCTCTCTCTCTACCTAGTGAGGCCCTCCCAAACTTTGTGAGACCCGGTTTCAAAATAAAGTATAAAAAAATAGGGCCGGGGGCGTAGCGCGGAGGTAGAACACCCCTGCGTTCAATCCCTGGTACCGCAAAAAAAAAAAAAAAAAAAAAGACCATCTCAGCCAGGCATGGTGGCCACGCCTGTAATCCCAGTACTTGGGAAGCTGAGATAGGAGGACTACAGGTTCAAGACTAGCCTCAGCAACTCAGTGAGACCCTCAGCAACCTAGGAAGACCCTACTTTGAAATGAATATTAAAATGGGCTGGGGATGTAGCTTGGAGGTAGAATGCCCCGGGTTCAATCCCCAATACCACCACCACCACCACAACAACAACAACAAACAAAGACCATCCCCGTCTCACCTGCATCAGAAACACAGAAAATTTTTAAACTTTCCTTTTTTTATCTATATATATAGATAAATATATGTTTATGTTATATATATTTATCTATATATAAACATATATATATTTATGTTTTATAGCTGGGCGTGGTGGCACGCTCTTATAATCCCAGTACTTGGGCGGTGGAGACCGGAGGATCCGGGTTCGCAGCCAGCCTCAGCTACTTAGTGAGGCCCTCCGCAACTTCGTGAGACCCGGTTTCAAAATAAAGTATAAAAAATAGGGCCAGGGGTGTAGCTCGGAGGTAGAACGCCCTTGGGTTCCATCCCCGGTACCGCAAAAAAAAATAAAAATAAAAAATAAAATAAAAAATATATATATATTTATGTTTATATATATATATATATATCTATATATATCTATATATATTTTAAGTCTCTGGTGTTTAATGCAAAGTAATCAGTGATATTGTTTAAAAACAAAACAGGCATCTAAACATCCTGAAATTAGTGTTTGAGGTTTGAGCACAGTGGAGCCAAGGCTGGATTAATAATTAATATCAACAAACATTAATTTACTTAGAAAATTGCAGTAAAACTCCCCAAACTCCCTTTGCCTGAACAAAAACAGCAGAGAAGTACCTGTTCTTCAAACTAACAGAAGACATCACTGTTCATAAAGCTTGAGGAGAAAACTTCCCCCAACTTTAGATTCTTCCTTGGTACATCTGAAGGGACTGAACAGAATTCGCCATTCAAATGAACCAAAGCTCAGAGTCTACAACTGGATGAGGCTATAAATTTCAAGCAAAAACCCCAATCTGAAAAATATGAAAGACAACTAGAATCATCTTGTGCATTTGTGATGGACAGTTAATGACTGGCTCAAGCATGCTACATCTGTCAATCTCCAACATATCTCCTACTAAACAAGGAGAATGGACGCTCAAGTCCTTCAGTTAACAGACTGTCTCTCATTGCTTACTACTTTACATACAATACTATGCTAATGGCTCAATTTACGAAAGCTAGTAAGAACTGCATTTATTCAAAGAATCAATCAGCTTTACACCCCAAACTAGCTGATGTATACTTGCTTTCTACACGAAAAAACAATTCAATGTGATGTAGGGGCGTCCCAAGCAATGAAACCTGATCTTTGAAGCAGAGATTTGTGGATGGGTGCAGGCCAAGGAAAAAAGCACTCTCTTACACATTTCTCGTATATTTTCCCTTATCTCAAAATATTAATCCACGGGTCTGCTCCAATTATACTGTTAGTACTTTCCAGGATAGGGGGAGAAAAAAAGCTCTGAAAAATGTGCCTTTCCTACCTTGATGTCCACTTTAAACCCATTCAAACTAAATACCCCATTTGGTTGACTAAGGGTTAAGGAGAAATGGAAGGAAGGAAGGAAGGAAGGAAGGAAGGAAGGAAGGAAGGAAGACAGAAGAAAAATGTTTTTCTCCGCTTCAGTCATTACTGTTTTGAACCAAACATGTCTCTCAAAGTGTTCAGCTCCACAGTGATGAGAACAGGCAAAACATAGAGAAACCCGGAAAGAACAAATCCCCTCAGAACAGTGTGGGGTTTCTGATACAAAGCTTAATGTGGAATTACAGAAACATACAAGTTGAAAATAGATTCTTATAACTTGGTAATGGTGTAAGATGAACAATCTTCCTTTATAATGGCTGTTTAAAATCTGCTACATTCCCCCTGCCAAAAAATAAAAATAAATAAATAAGCCCAAGATGTCTACTTTTTAATTATAATCTCCCACTGTGAAGAAAACACATTGAATGTTTAGGAGAGTGAGTTTTAATGGGGGTGATTTTTGCCCTCCCTGAGGATATTTGGCAGTATCTGGAGACATCTGTGGTCACAACTGAGGGTGAGCTATTGGCATCCTGTGGGTAGAGGCCAGGGGTGCCACAAAGCATTGCATAATCGGATGGAACTCCACAACAAAGAATTATCTGGGCCCAAACGCCACAGTCCTGAGGTTGAGACCCTGGCTTAGATGTGCAATCATCTGTCTTTCATGACAGGACATGTTTTGAGGAATGTGTCATTAAGCAATTTTCACTGTTGTATGAACACCATAGAGTGACTTACACAAACCTGAACCAGATAGCCTACTGCATTGTTCTGGGTTCAATCCTCAGTGTGCGTGTGCACACACACAGAGCGCCAAATGCGGTGCTGCAGACCCATAGTCCCAGCTTCTCAGGAGGCTGTGGCAGGAGGATCCCATGAGCCCAGGAGTTTGAGGCCAGCCAGGGCAATACAGCAAGACCCTGTCTGGAAGGAAGGAAGGAAGGAAGGAAGGAAGGAAGGGAGGGAGGGG